>BDUI01001125.1:101091-123317 GCA_002335545.1 Apodemus speciosus
GTCCTCAGAGCCGTCTCCCCTGACTACCGATTTCCTTCGGGCTTCTTCCTCGGACACCGCTAGGTTGGCAGCAATCTTACCCCGAGGCCGAATTCTTAGCTAGACACTCACATTCCTTCTCTTAAAAACTTATGTATTACTTTTGAGACAGGGTTTCTCTGTGTAGCCCTGGCTGTCCTGGAACTCACTATGTAGACCAGGCTGGCCTTGAATGCATAGACTCCATGGCTTGCCTCCTGGAGTGCTGGGGTTAAAGGCGTGTGCTGTCCGCCATACTTGGTGAAACACCCTAATTCTTAAAACTTGAATAATGTGTTGAATTCTATCAAGTTAAAAAGTGAAAATTTTTGAACTGTGAAAGACTAAGCTTTATTTTAGAAATCATTCTAAATAATGCAGAAAAATGTCTAATATTACCTTTCAATCAGAGAGTTCATGATGTCATTGTTTTCTTGAAAAAGGCGAAGGAGGTTGGTTGGCAGGGACAGGTAGTTACATAAGTGCTCAAAATGGCTCGTTCCAGAAACTGCAACAGAGGGGTAGAGGCACGCATACCCGGATTACGTCCCCACAGACACGCGAGCGAGTGAGCGAGCGAGCAYATTCTGTCTGTTGCCCCCACCCCCCTACCCCTGGGTATCCTGGAACTCACTCTGTGGACCAGGCTGGCCTCAAACTCAGAGACCTGCCTGCCTCTGCCTCTGCGTGCTTGGTTAAAGGCGTGTGTCACCAAGGCCAGCCTCTTTCTTTTTAAGTAAGACAAAATCAAATAGACTTGTAAGAGGCCCCTGGTAGAATATGATTCTACTCCACGAACAGGTTGGTGTCACATGACTCTTAAACCAGTTACAGTCCCTGAGACTCAGCCTGGGCCTTTGCAAAGGTGCAAAACCTACGGTTGCCATCTGGCTGAGTGTGAGCCCGGGCAGAGCAGTCGGGGGTCAGGCGGCTCTGCCCCAGCGACGGACTCACACTAGTGACCATGCCACTGCTGAAGGCGGGACGCCGGCGCTAGTCAACGGTCTTCYGGTGATGCTTTGTGTGGGCCTCCTGTGACCAGAGCCTGCACCAGCGGGGACTGAGACAGAGCCATGGTCCTCACAATACTCTCCTCCATGGGGTTGGCAAAGACAAGGGGAGCATGGAGGAGCAGCCCATCAAATGTCACTCACGGACAGACATGCCATGCCACTGGAATTTCACATGGTACAAAGAGAACTGACTCACAAAGTTGTCCTGACTTTATTGTGTGTGTGTGCGCGCGCGTGCGCAGTGTGTGTAAGTACACTGGGGTGTGAATCACGCCTGAGCATGTCAGGCAAGCACAACCACTCACATTTCCTTACTCGCCTTCATCCTAGTTACTGCTGCTGCCGTTGCTGTTATTATTATTTTCCAGGCAGTGTTTCTCTGTGTAGCAATGGCCACCCGGGATCTTATGATATAGACTAGGCTGCCCCGCCTCCCAGCGCTGCGATTACAGGCTCACGCCATCACACCCGGGCTCACGCTTACTCTGACTAGCTGGAGCTGCATTTGGAAGAAAGGGGAGTTACCTTGAAGGTCTGGTGGGGCCGGGACTCCATTTAAATAGTGGAAAAACAAAGCAGAACACTTGAGGAAAGGCGTGATGCCAGCCCGGACACTCTTCCACAGGTGCCAGCMAGAGGGGGCTTCTTCCAAGGCACTGAGGACAGAAAGCGGGTATCAGGAGAAACGGTGAGGATAGCGTGCTGTGGTAAAGCGCGCTGTGAAGAGAGAAAACTGACATTCGGAATCCCTGCCGCTATCTATGGCCAGGAGGCACGGGTCAAAGGCTGGCGACACCTTAGGCATGAGGGATGTTAAGAACACATAGAGATAAAGCCGCCAATGGTAAATTAGGTTTACAATAGTAATAAGTCACATATGCAGAAAAATTAGAAAATGAAAGGCAAAGGCAGGCAGATCTCTGTGAGTTCAAGGCCAGCCAGGGCAATATGTGGAGGATTCATCTTAAAACAAAACAGGAAACCAAAACCTAGCAGTTATTGCAGCATCTCACATCACCACATCTTATTCAGGTATACTGCCTCCATGGTGATTTGTCTCACATAGCTCTAGTTATATGAAGTTTAAGACTATCACGCTATGTACACTACACTACATGCTGTAATTTTTAACCCATCCATTGCATTTCAGAATGGATCACAACTGACATTAAACTATGCCCCACACAGACATCGGATCACTTTTAGTTCCTTGCTGCATAAGGAACAGCAGCATGCATCTGTTAACCCCATGAGCTGTTCTGCAGTTTGGATTACTTCATGAGTGCGGATTCTCAGCCGGGATAACTGTTTAAGAATGTGTGTGTATGTGCACGGTGTGTCCCAATGTGCGTGTGCACGCAGAGGTTGGCAGAGGATGCTGAGTGCCTGCGCTCCATSGCTCCACACTTAGTCCTCTGGGGCAGGGCTCGGTCTCTTGGTGCTAGGATTCAAACCGAGGCCGCCACACGGGTGCAGCAAGCACTTTGTCCCACTGGGCCCCTGACTCCAGCCTAGAACATTCTCCTCGCTTGCTACACACTGTTCAGATCTAAGCGGGACTCCTACTCCAAGGCACAGTGACACCAACATGCTGCTTTAAGAATCGAACTTTATCTGCCACTCCTAGAGAGCATCTTAGAAATATACCATGCTAATCTGATTGCATTTGGAAATTGCTGATAAAATACAGTAAATTCTAGGAGAGCAACTCCAGAGTGCCTCATGCCCAAGCAAGTGCGGCGGCCCCGACAGCGCCTTCTTCCTCTCAAGAACGTCAGCTGTATCAGATGGACCAACAGTCACTCCTATAGGGTCTTCGACACATCTATACACAGCAATTTCCCCAACCAACAAATCAACCCTTTCTCATGCTGACTCCTACTGAGCTCACTGGCATGTGGGCAGTGCCAACCATGGAGGATTAGGGTCTCACCTTCCAGTATACTGGTGAAGTGTTTTGTGCAGAGAGAGAATGGCCAGTTCTTCTTCCCCAGTGGGATTCTCTTGATCCATGCCGTTCTCTTCTGAAAGACAAGGATACACCAGTGGTCTCCATTCCTACTGTGAGGCTGAAAGGGCTGATAAGCGCAGCTGAGCTCCCACACCCACTCACACAACAGGAAATACGCCTAGAAATAGGCGGGATTGTCAGTTTTTCTTTCTTTTTTTTTTTTTTTTTAAAGATTTATTTATTATTATATCTAAGTACACTGTAGCTGTCTTCAGACACACCAGAAGGTGTCAGATCTCATTACAGATGGTTGTGAGTCACCATGTGGTTGCTGGGAATTGAACTCAGGACCTCTGGAAGAGCAGTCAGTGCTCTTAACTGCTGAGCCATCTCTCCAGCCCCCAGGATTGTCATTTTCAACTGTGCAACAGTCCGGATCCCCACCTGACCAGCGAACCAGTATACTGTGAAGAGCATCAGCTCACACGGTCTTGCAGCCGCCCACAGGAGGGACTACCAGCTAACTAACACACAGTCTTGCAATGGCTGACTCCCAGGATGCTTCAATGGAAACAAAGCTTGAGAATGAGCTCTGGGGCCCCATTGAAAGTTCAGACGGAACTGGAACTCTGGAACACAATGCCCAGCTGAGTGTAACTTACACTGTGTGTGGACTAAATTGAAGTAAGCAAAACCGTTCAAACTACAGGGGCTTTTCAGAGGAGAAAGAAATTTAAAATGTTCTACAGGAAGACAAACAGAAAGAGTAACCTGACTGTGATGTATACACTGCTCTCTCCCAAACACGGTACCTGTACACGAGGTAAGTAAGATCTGCACGATGTGCGCCATAGTAACCAGGTGGAAGATGTGCAGGTCTCCAGTGGCCAGGCTGCTTCCTGAAAAATCCTGACACTGCAGAGCCGGGAAAGCGAGCACCAGGCCCACCTAGACAACAGAGCATCGGTGTCGGCGTCAGCGTCAGTGTGGGTCTCTCCTCTCAGCTACACGCCTGCGCTCCTGGGATCGCCTCCCAGCTCAGCCCTCACTGGAACTTAAGTGGGAGGATCTGAAAATCCACTGGGACTGGCTCAGTGATCCAAGGGGAACTCGTGCGGCCTGGGGGGTCAGTCAGTAACTAGCCTCTCAYTGACCCAGTGGATCCCTGTGGATCCCGAAGAAAAGATTCCCACTAATGATATGTATCAGGGTGGGAAACCCTTTCACTTTCTTCCCATTTATTTTCTTGTGTATGCACTCAAGAGGTCAGAGGACATGACCTCCATGTTTGAGCTATGATACACATGGTATCACAAAAAGAAACACACAAGGTATTATTACTCAGCCATTAAGAATTCATGTGAGGTCACATACAGGGAAAAGGATGGAAACAGATACCATATTAAATAAAAAATTAAATACCTTCTGTCATACCAGAAGGACATATATAGAATGTTTTATTCTCAACTGTGATATCTAGATTAAAAAAGAAAGTAAAAAGGAAGAGAAGAGGCCCAGGAAGCAGGAGGGACRGGAGAGAGTAGGGGGAGGTGATGTGATGTGATGTGACGTGATTGATGTCTGTGTGTGTATGTCTATACCTATGGAAAATTCACAGGGAAAACTACAATTTTGTACAATGAACATATCCGAATTTAAAAAGTATAAAAAAGGAGAAGAGACAGTCTGCCRTTAAGCATTAYAGCCGCAGGGCTAGATCCGTTGAATTCTAAACTGCATAAAACCACTAACTGGACTGTTCACAGCTGTCTGCACCACTTCTGTAGCCACTGCTACTTTTACCTTAGTGTAAAGTTAAGAGCAGACAGTTGTATTACAAATCTCAGTCAAAAAGCCAAGTAAGAGAGGAAGGAGCCCAGACCTAACTAGATGAGCATGTGGGAATCCATTGCTCGACAGTGCTTTGCATCTGCCTTTCTGTCTGCTGACTGACTCATCGAGTCCAAGGCAGGGCTCGGAGTTCCACGGAGAGGATGCAAAGCAAACTGCAAACACCCACCAGTAGGTGAAACATGTCGACGTCCAGTATGCACGGGAGGTCTTCATAGCTGTCATTAGGCACCAAGGCTAGAGATGGAAGAAGACACATCAGTGCACTTGAGACGCAGCCGCAGCCTCAGAAGCATGCAGTAGCGACATGTCTGAATCTACAAGTTGGAGCACCAGTAGCAAACAGTACTAGCAAACACTTCATTTGTAGTGGAGAGACGTTACACTCCTACAAACAAGATTCCCAAAGGCCAGAAGCTGCTGGACACAGACGGCTGTAGACACTGAACACTCACATGCAAAGAGTTTACAGAAGTGTCCTTGTACCACAGGAAGTGATGCCACTGTCCAATGTGCTGCCGCAAACCGCGTTAACGACCTGAGACAGTCGTCCTGAAATAAAGACGGCCTTACAGTTAGCAGAGAAGGAGCAGACCCTGTCTAAAAGTACACCCCAGACAAACACACACCGGGTAACCCCAGCCCCCACACGTGTCTGGCATCTTTACAGCAAGTGAGTTTTGCTGAGAGGAGCGAGCGTTCTTACCAGTCTACAAGGCAGAGGTCCGAACACAGGCTTCTCCTCGTCACTCAAAATTCTTTCTAGAGATTCAGGATGGTGGAGAAGGTAAGCTGAATGCCACATATATTTTTAAAGTTACTTATTTTTTTGCACATTTTAAAGAAGTTCAATTATTTCTGAGGAGAATGTGATTTTGTCAGGCTTTGTCATCTCTTCTTATCACCCCCTGCCCTGTTTTTTTCAAGACAGGGTTTCTCTGTGTAGCCCTTTCTGGCCCAGACACCCACCTGCCTCTGCCTCCCCAGTGCTGGCACTAAAAGCGTGCGCCACGATTCTCAGCTAGATTTTATCATCTTTAAGCCATTTCATAAGAATTCACTTTGGATGAAAGAAAAAAAAAGGGATAAAGGGCTCAGCAGTGAGGAGCACTGGCTGCTCTGGCAGAGGACCCGGGCTTTGTTCCCAGCACCCACTTGGTAGCTCATAACTTTCTGAAACTCTAGTTCCAGGGGATCTGATGCCCAATTCTGGTCTCTGCAGCCCTCAGGTTCACCTGTGGCACACAGACACAGATTGAGGCAAACATTCATACGCGTAAAATTAAGAAAAAACTCAACCGAGTCCCTCAGGGAAAAGTAGCCATAATCACRACCTAGATTTGTTTTCTGCTACTGTATTTACTTAGAAGTTGTCAAACGAACTAGCATTTTGCCCGTATACAATTTTTTCTTGATTTCTTTTTATTACTTCCTTATACTGCTATTCATACTAAAATTCATTTAAAACATATGAGTGTTTGCCTGTGTGTGCACCACATCTGTGCCTGGTACCCACGGGCAGTCTCACTCGGAAGTCCTGCCTGGCAGAACCTACAGACAAGGCTGGCTTCACAGAGTGCCTCTGCCTCTGCCTGGGATTAAGGAGTGTGTCACCACAACCAGCTTCTAAGAACATTTCTAACCGACACTTGGGGACTCAGGAGGCACAGCCGTGGGCGCCTTACCTATGCTCTGGATAGTGTATGCGCAGGTCCCCCAGCACATGATGGGCACACGGGGGTCACCTTCATTGGGATGAACCTTCAGTCCCACCTTGTAAGTAGCCGTTCCGAATGTCGTTAGCATTTCTTTTATGCTATCAGAATATGGGTTCCTGTGTAAACATGCATAGGATTAGCTCACAAGTTGCACATATGGATAAAACAGCTCCACCTTTAAGTCACTCTGTCCTGTGCTGCAAACAAACCATTTAACATGTGCAGAGAGAGCTGTGTGTCACTGTGCACTCAGTCTGCCGGCTGAGGGGAGATTTGTTCTGTGCATGAGCAGAGGCTCAGGGCTGGAGGTAGGACAACCACACACATCTACTATCTGAACTATGGAATGTCTGGGTCGCTCTTAGGAATGTCTCCCACCTCCACAGAGACTGGTGTTCCCAGAACAGGACCTCAGAGGACATGACTACACACTATCATTTGGGAGTCCTTGATCAAAGACTGGTGGTGGCTACTGACCTTGCTGTGAGACTTAGCACACTCTGACTGGCTCAGCAGGTCCCCACTGAGTGCCTGTGCCTTACTATAATTAGAACCCAAGAAGCAGACACACYGAAGGCAATGTCACAACATTCACTTAACTTAGCAAGCAAGAACAAAACTTGGGACTAGAGCAGCAGAGCAAGGCTTTGGGTTCAATCCCCAGTGTGGGTAGGCAGAGGAGGCCATGCTGGAATACTGTGACTACAAGAGGACCAGCCTGAGCAGGCCAGTGTGAGCGGACAGAACTCTGCAGAGAACAGAAGCCTCAAGGGAGAAGCTCAGCAGGACTCCACACACAGACTCAGCAGGAGAGACAACAAGACAGGAAGGGTTTCAAAATCCTGCAATCGACTACAAAGTCAATTAAAGGGAAGGGACACTGGAAGGACATTCACATTTCTCTCTAGACAAGAAGATGCAAGAGTTCAGAGTCATTCTGTGGAAAGGAAGGAGTCAGAATAGCATTTTTTCTCAACAGACACTTGAGTATGAAGGAACATTCCACATGGCAGTGTAAGGCCACTCGTAAGTGAGGTACTTCTGGGAGAAGGAGCCAGCGCCACAGCGTGAGGCCCTGTCTCAAAAACAGCAGGACAAACAAACAAAGGGCATCTACCAGGACAGCTGTGCCTTGTCCTGAATCGTGTAAAGACCGAGCTGTGTGCTGCGTGCCGCGGCAGGGCCTCCTGGACGGAGCGCAGGGAAGAGCAAGTGCCGGGCATGGACCAGAACCACTGCACCACCAGTAACAAACCGAAAACCAGCTTAGAGAGAGACAAGGAGCTACAAACAACAGGACGGACAGCTTTACAACACACAGATTATTATCAGAAGAAATATACATTGCAAAAGCTGCCTATGGATTTAACCCCAAACTGGAAAAAAAAAAGATCTTACTCAACAATAAGACATTATTGGCTTCAAAACATGAAAATGTACAGCTCRGTGGTGGGCATGCATCAGGCCAAGCTCAATACCCAGTGTAAGTTAGCAAAACAGCAAAGGGAAGCAGGGGTGGGAACGGGTGCAGGCACTAGAAGAAACAAGGGCAGATGGCAAGCACAGCGGCAGAGGCCAGTGCCCTCCAGGCCTGCTCACTGGATCACCTGGGACACAGCAGGCAGAGCACACAGGGCATTACGTCATGTCACGTGACCATTACCAGACCTGGGAAATACCTGTGTTACAGATGAGGGAGCTCAGGCTGTGAGCAGCAGTGCCACGATCTGGACCCCAACTGTCTACTGTAACTTACTGGCTCTTGGGGACAAGATGGTTTGGACCCGGGTGACTAAGAACTTAGTGCGTCTCTAAGAGAAGGGTGGGAGTCAGAGGAAGCCTGAGATCTGSTGGGCAAGCCCAGTGGCCAGGATTAGGTTTCGTGATGATGTGTAAGGAGCGGGGACACTGTGTCAGTACACAAGGGAGAGAGAGTAGCATGTGCCGGTCAGAGCGACCCTCTACCCCAGAGGGTCCTAACCTTCCTCTTGCTGCGACCTTTAAACACAGTTCCTCATGTGTGGTGACCCCAACCATGAAGTGATTTCACTGCTTCTCCCCAACTGTAATTCTGTTGTTGTGAATCGTAATGTAAATGTAATGTAAATATCTGATGTGCGGGATACTGATGTGGGACCTGTAAAGGGTTGTTCCACCCCACAGGGGTCTCTGCTCTCCACGCTCTTAGGTTTTGGCCAGTCTACCACAGCYACCGCCACGCAGTGGGTAAACTTCAGGACCACCCCGCCCTCACTCTCGCCAGGCCACGCCCCACCGACGACTCACACTCACCTAGCTTCATTGCCAAAGGACCAGATTGAAAGGGAAGAATATCTTATACTCACCTAGGATAAAAATCAGGCCTGAAGCCTTCTGGGATCGGTATTATATTCATGGCTTCTGTGTCCTCTGAAGAAGGTGTATCTGCAGAAATAGGCATTCTATATAATTTTTAGCAGAATATAATCAGCACAATCTTAATGTACTTTAGCCATGTGGTCAAAGAAGCAAACAAACAAATAAGTAAATATTTAAGTAAAAACCTAAAAACATTCCTATTACTCCTACCTAACTGTCAAAACACCACAGGAAGTGTAGCGAGGATCACTGCGGCTGACCACGCCTGTGTGGTCGCCCACACTGACCTGACGGCACGGCACAGCCGACCTCACACACACACACACACACTCACACACCCATATGTACATCTGTGTGTCCACGTAGAGAGACCAGACAGAAGCAGGCTGACAGCACTCACCAGCAGCACCGTCCTCTTTCCTTAGCATCTGTGTCACCTTTATCTGCTGGGTTACTGTTCTCGTCCACTGTGTCAGATCTGGCTGGTCTGAAAAATTTAACCTCCTGAAAGAGATTACAGAGAACACTCAGTTCTTTATTGATTAGATTAAGACACAAAAGCTTTCTAAAATAATAGATTTATTTTAGACATCTCAAATATTTGAGAATCCAGGCCAGGGCTAGAGAGATGCTCAGAGGATACGCCCTGGCTGCTCTTAYGGAGGACCAGGGTTTAACTCCCAGCACCCACATGGTGTCTCACAGCCACCCGTCACTCCACTTCCGGGGGACCCAATATTCTCCTGTGGCTCCATGGGTGGTACCAAGCTCACGGATGACACACAGACATGCATTCAGTCAAGACACCCACGCACAGAAAACAAAACACAAAACGAAAATTAGGGTAGGGAAAATTTGTTGTATCAAAATGAACCAAACCAAACCAAACCAAACSAAAAAAACCTCTATCTAGTAAGATGGCTGAGGCCGACAAGCCCAGTTCAGTCCTTAGAGCCCATGTAGTGACAGGAAGGGAGCAGTGTCCTCAAAGCTGACATCTGACTCTCCCACGATGGACAGCGGGTGCTGACATGACTGAGATTATCAGTTCAGTGCCGGCACTGAGGTGAAAACGCAGACTGGACACTGGCCGCCAGAGACGAAGTTATATTCTCATCAGTGATGGCAGCGCCACTGAAAGCTTCACTGAGTTTTAGAAATGGAACATGGCAGAATTTCTTAAACCCCACAATCACCACAGACATTCACCACATACTCATGTGACAAACTGAGCAAAGCCCTTACTATAAGATGCTCCAAGTGGCCCATCTATTTGTCCAAGTACTAAGACAAACAACTGTGCCATTTTACGGACACTGAGCTATGCAGCCCGACTAAGGCCATGGGGGCAGAGCTGACAGCATCGCAGTTACTTCAGATCCACAGACTGCTCTTCCAGAGTGTTCTTCAGTGATGACTATGCCCTCAATAACAACCACGGGGGAAAAAACCAAAAACTGAGCCACCAAAGCACAGGTAAAATTCAACAAATGCAATTTCTCTTCACAGGCAGTTAATACTTCTGAGTTCCAATACAGGGGTAGTTAGTACCATGGCCTCTCTTGTCAGCGTAGAGTAAGTGGGAACCTGACAACAGTTTATAATGTTTTATGGCACCAGAGACAGAGCTGAACTCGGAGTTAGTAAAACAAAATAGAAAAGCTAGCCTCTGCCATGAACTGATTCCAAAGAACTTCGCAGAAACAGGTAATTCACAGTCATAAAACTTATTTTAAAACCTATATATTTCTCTTTAAAGACTTACTTCGGTTTTTATGTATGAGTGTTCTGGTTGTGAGTATGTACATGAGTCATATGTGAGCAGTGCCTGTGGAGGCCAGGAGAGGGTCGGATCCCAGGAAGCTTGAATTAYAGACAGCTGTGGCCGCCGTGGGTGCTGGAAACTGAACGTGGGTCCTCTGGAAGAGCCGCAGGGCTCTGAGTGGCTAGGCCATCTCTCTTGCCCTTACACATTTTTAATTCAATTTACTCTGTATGCGTATGCTATGTTTCGTGCCCATGTATGCCATGGGAAACATGGAGATCAAAAGACTTTTTTTTCTTTTTTGACAAGGTCTCACTGTGCAGCAGGGACTGGAACTTACAGAGATCCACCTGCCTCTCAAATACTGGGATTAAAGGTGTGCGCCACCATACCCAACAGTAGACTAATCATCTTTGAAAGGTATGGGGGACTATCTTTAAAGTAGGATCTCTAGAAAAAAAGAAGATACTGGGTTTTTATGAATAACCAGAACTTTTAAATCTTCTGCAGTACTGACAGGTGAGTAAGTGTTAAAATTCTGGCTAGTTCCTTTCTCAAGGTCTCACCCACACGCCACAGAGCTGATAGAAGAAAAGTCTGAATTGGCAAGGTCATCTGGGTTGCCGGCCTGCAGCCTGACCCTGCGCCTTGCCTCCCCACCCCCAGCCTTATCCTTTCCTCATCCACAGAGCCAATCCTGCGCACAGGATGCTGGGCAGCTGCGTACCTGCGGAGAATGCCCCTGGGAGGAAGCAGCAGGGGGATCACGGTGTTGCTCAGGCACTCACAGAGCGGGCAGAGGAACTCGCCATTCTCGACGTCGTAGCTGGTGTGTAAGCGCAGCCGCTGCTGCCTCCGCTGCTCCTTAGCTTGAACGGAATCAAAATACCTTCACAATTAGAGAACAGGAGCGTCAAAATCCGATGTGCATGTCAGCGGGAGATCACACATCAACTTTCTAAGGCAAGTTTCTCACAACAATTAAAACCATGAATCCTGAACGAGCTGGCAGTATGGCTTCTGAGTTATTTAATCCTCAGAGTGGATTGGAGTCCTAACACGGAACCACTACAATCAATGAAAACAACAAAACCTGACTGATCTGAAAAGCATTTCAGGAGTGGGAAAAGACACTTGCTGGTACTCTCACCAGCTGGCCATTTTCTCAAGGCTGGTGGTCCCAGTCTGTAGTGACCACAATAACAGTAGGCACAGTTCCGACCCCGTGCTGAGGGCGCACAGAGCGTGTACTGACACCTCTGGTACACAGTACTGCTCACCTCGGACCTGAAGAAAGACTACCTCACTCACACAGCCGACACGATACAGACTACTCTACCGTACCACATCCTCCCATCTTCTCAGCCAGTTACCTAACAGATTCATTCCATTCTTTGTAAAGATGGAGATTCTGATACGAAGCCACGTTAAAAACGTACCCCACACCCTCATTTCTTGTTATTCTTTTACATTCATTACAAAGCAAGTACTTATTTATTAAGCAAATGTCTAGGAAGTTTGCCAGTGTCTTTAGTTCTTTTTATCTCCACCCCCAGAACGAATTTTCCTTTGCTTTAAAAGTCAGTTCTGAGCCTTCAGACAGTGTTCCTTGAGTGACATAAGAATATAAATTACCTTTGCCAACAATGGGCATGCATAACGTGCCCACAGCTGCCAGTGTGTGTTCCACAAGACAGATCAGGATGCATGAATAATGGGTCATATTTTTCTGCATTACAAAACAAACAAATAAAAAACAAAACTCCAAGCATTTGACTTTCTTATGATCAATGTGCATCCCTGGATTTGTGAAGACTTAGGTAAAGAAATGCTAATTTATTCTGACTTTGGATAGCACTAAGTTATGCAAGACTCTGGGAACTTGAAAAGTGGGACTTATAATTCTCATCACCTGTGGAAACCAAGTGGCCCTGAACTGTGATGTGAGGCTGAAGGTGCAGTAAGTACTTGGCCCTCCGTACCCAGGAGCTCTACACGGCGTCACAGAAGGTAGACTTAGAGCGTCCATGGAAACCCTCCACAGGGCTGACATGCCTGCCTGGCTTATGTCCTTGTCATTCTCTCATTAAACAGCACTGAAACTATAACCTAGAAATCAAGTACTCAGGAAGATGAACCAAGGTCACATGCAAATCCTATGAATGGAGCAGGGTTCTCCTAACTCAGTACTGCAACGAAACCCAGACCCTCCCTCCCTGTGAGAGAGTGTTCTGCCCGGAGCTCTCTCCGCAGCACTGTACCAACCTGTACAGGGACTTGAACATCTACTCTGGATCATAAAGGATCATGATCTATCTGAATGAAGCTTTGGTGCATGAAAGYACCCCATCATGTCTCATGCCCTGAGCTCAGAGCAGAAATGCTAAGGCATATGTCAAGATGCAGCCTCACACTATAGCCCTGGCTGGCCTTGAATTCACAGCAACCCTCTAGCCTCAGGACAGGAATTACAGATGTGAGTCACGAAGCCAGGCGTGGAGGCTGCTTGGATTTTGCAGCGAAGCTGGGCTCTGATCTAATAAAGCAGCTAGAACTTACCTGGATCCTCAATGATTTTCGTTCTGTCTTTTGACAGTACGGTTGATCTCTGAACAAATGCTGCCAAGACCATTGCTCTGCTTTCCACGGTGACCTCTTGTTCCTCTTGACATAATATACAGGTGACAAACTGTCTTGGTTCAGGGACCTGTGTCTGTGCTGGGCCCAATGCTGTAAGAGCTGCGTCTGAAACCGGAGGGCTGCAAAACAAGTCACGACTCTACTGAATGGGCCTAACAAGTTCTCTCTAGTCATTCCTGATAGACTCCAGACAGGCACACTGAACACACGGTCCTGACGACAGGTCACCTGCTTAAAGCCGTCTCTACTCACAGCCATCTGCCTGTAACACATGCCAGCCTGGAGTGCTCACTCTTTCACGTCAAAGGTTCGTTGTAAAAGTAACACTTTAGGTGGACACATGAATTACTGAGAGGTGGAAATTTCCTTTTATGTGTGTGTGCATGTGTGTGGGGGCCATAGGTCAGCCCCGGGTGGGTCACAGGACCTCCCACTGGCCTGCAGCTTGCCTGCAGGCTGTGTGGCCACTGCCCCAAGCACCTGCCTCCCAAGCACCGAGATTACAAGCACGAGCCAGCATGTGGCTTTTTACTGAGTTCTGGGAGCACATTCAGATGCTTGTTGCTTGGCAGACAGTTTACTGGCCATCTGGCACTATTTCCCTGGCCTAGAAGTGAACTCCACCAGCCAGAGGCCAGAGAGTTAACCACCACCTSTACTCAGTTAAAAGCATACCAGAGAACCAACGGTCGAGAGCCTTAAAGGCTGTTACGTGGGTTACCTGCTGTCGAGAGTGGCGGAGGCAGAGGCGTCCAGCTCCAGGGTCTGCTGGAAGAGCTCTTTGTTCTCGTCAATGAAGTGCCGCTGCATCTCAGACATCTGGGCCATGATCTTCTCGCGGCGCAGCCTGGCGATCTCCGCTTTCCTTTTCCTCTCGGCCTTGTCTTTGTCTCGTGAGCTCTGGAATGACACTCCATTTAGCTAGATTCTTAGAGGCTGTACACAGTCCTTTCCCTAAGCAAAGCATCTGTACTGCAGGCATTAGCTAAGATCCACTCTGTCAATTTTGTATGTAAATGCAAGAGTCAATCTAAAATACAAAGGGAAAAAACAAACTAGAAAACTGTTACAAACTAATACATACATATATATATATNTGTGTGTGGGGGCCATAGGTCAGCCCCGGGTGGGTCACAGGACCTCCCACTGGCCTGCAGCTTGCCTGCAGGCTGTGTGGCCACTGCCCCAAGCACCTGCCTCCCAAGCACCGAGATTACAAGCACGAGCCAGCATGTGGCTTTTTACTGAGTTCTGGGAGCACATTCAGATGCTTGTTGCTTGGCAGACAGTTTACTGGCCATCTGGCACTATTTCCCTGGCCTAGAAGTGAACTCCACCAGCCAGAGGCCAGAGAGTTAACCACCACCTSTACTCAGTTAAAAGCATACCAGAGAACCAACGGTCGAGAGCCTTAAAGGCTGTTACGTGGGTTACCTGCTGTCGAGAGTGGCGGAGGCAGAGGCGTCCAGCTCCAGGGTCTGCTGGAAGAGCTCTTTGTTCTCGTCAATGAAGTGCCGCTGCATCTCAGACATCTGGGCCATGATCTTCTCGCGGCGCAGCCTGGCGATCTCCGCTTTCCTTTTCCTCTCGGCCTTGTCTTTGTCTCGTGAGCTCTGGAATGACACTCCATTTAGCTAGATTCTTAGAGGCTGTACACAGTCCTTTCCCTAAGCAAAGCATCTGTACTGCAGGCATTAGCTAAGATCCACTCTGTCAATTTTGTATGTAAATGCAAGAGTCAATCTAAAATACAAAGGGAAAAAACAAACTAGAAAACTGTTACAAACTAATACATACATATATATATATATGCATACACACACTGTATATATATCTTTTAGAATTTAATGTTTGTGAATATTATCAACTACTAATTTRCTGCAGAGAAAATTTGTTCATATTAACCTGCTAAAGTTTTCTGCATTATTAATTTAGTATCAATTTTTTTTTTGAGACATAGCTTCAGTATGTAACAGCCCTGGTTGGCCTGGAAAAAGTTATGTGGACCAGGCTAGCCTCGAACTCAGAGAGACCCACCCTTGGCCTCTCAGGACCTGGGAAACGGTCTGTGCAGGCATGCCTAACTTTACCTTGTTCTCTATTACCTCTTCCATTATGGTTCCTTCTGCCTCGGCCACAGGGCTGGTGGATGAACTCTCTCTTATCTTCTTAATTGCATTAAACATCTTGAAAAAACAAAATCGCAAAACACTGTTATGCTGATATTAAGAAATGTTATTACAAATAGCCAATATTTAACGTTTTTCACAAGATACACACAACGTGGAAACGTTACCTTTAGCAACCACCTAATCATGTCTTTGTGGACTTCCAGGGAGGGCGCGTTCTGCAAGGTCTCTAGCATAGCTAGGATGCTTGGGGAGTTATGTGGTGCATCACCAGGCTCTGAGAGAGAAAGAGAAGGCACAGTAACGGCTARCACGTCGTGGTACTTATTCCTTCCAGAGAAACACGTAACTGCATACAACACCTGCTGCCTACCACGGGACTCCACTTAGACTGTTTGTGTTTGTGTCTGTGCGCGCCTGTGGGAGCTGGGGGCCAGCAGTCGCCCTCTCTTGATCTCCACTGATTTTTTGAGACAGGATCTTTCACTAGGCCATGTGTTCCGAGACTGCTAGACTAACCGGCCAGCCTGCCCTTGGGTTCCACCTCCTGGAAACTGACACCTTAGAGCGAAGAGACCATGAATGGATTCAGAGTGTTGTATGGATATTGGAAAAGAAAAGCACCACAGACAAGACAGCCAGAAAGCACGGCGTGAGCTTATGGGAAAATGTCCACAGAGGCAGGCTACGGACGGGCTGGTGCTAGTGAAGAGCAGAGCAYGCATGCAGTGGGCAGGGGCGGCTCCGCTCCTGCTGCTCTTACTAAATGAGGGAGCAAAGCAGGAAACCAGAGCTGTCCTGACAAACAGGCCTGCTTCTCAGTCCTACCCCTTTTACAGGACAATGCAACATTCTTGTCAGTACTTAAAAGAAACTAAGTTACAAAAAAACAAAAACAAAAAAAAATCCTTTCAGCCCAGGAATTCCTACCTCCCCATCAAAACACCATGAATTCACTCATATGTGAGCTAGGCAGGATAGCAAAAGTTGAGGGGGATCATCTTTGGAACCTAAGAGTGTCACAGAAACCGAATGTGTGTGCTACCACGGGCAGAAAATGATACACTCTGATCCAAGGAAAGAATGAACAACTGCATGACATYCTCAGCAAGAGACTCAGAGTCCCCCTTGAGCAGGACAGGACTACTTAGCTTGTCTTAAAAAACAAATAAGTTAAATATTGAATCAGGCATGACACTAGCACTAAGAATGTAACAGCAGGCAGGTCCCTGTGAGTCTGAGGTCAGCCTGCTTTACACAGTGAGTTCAAGGCCAGCCGGGTGTATAGTGAGACTGTCTCCAGAACCAAGCAGAAACATAAAAGCAAATATACCAAGGACTAACAGGTGAGCCTCAGCAGTATGTATGAGGGTGCACTACAGAACTCTTTTAGCTCCTCATGCATACGTGTGTGTGTGTGTGTGTGTGTGTGTGTGTGTGCATCACGCAATAGCTAATATGTGAATGCATATACATCTTTGAATTCAGGATTGCTGGAATTTTTTTTGTTTTGTTTTGTTTTTCGAGACAGGGTTTCTCTGTGCAGCCCTGGCTGTTCTGGAACTCACTCTGTAGACCAGGCTGCCCTCAAACTCAGAAATCCACCTGCCTCTGCCTCCCAAGTGCTGGGATTAAAGGCGTGTGCCACCACTGCCTGGCGGAAAATTTTTAAAATGAAAAGTCAGAAAACATCTCCCTGAGCTTTTTAAAAGTCACATTACTCAAAAATAAACAATGGCAAAGAAGTCAAATTCTTTTATATGAAGCTAGACTCCAATGCCCTAGAGCTAATCTTCTGTTTCTGAACACTATAGAACACTATGGTTTTGAAAGCTACCAGCAATAACTTCAAGGTGAGATGCTGACAACTCAGCTGGTGTTTATCCAAGTAGAAGGCACCTCCTCGAGGTAAGTTCACATAGGGAGCGCACCGGAAGCAGTTCCTCTACAGGAGGCTCTGGACCACGTGCACGCTGACCTCCAAGGCTGAGCTGATCTGCCTCATGCACTTTCATGCTAACGACTCCACATCATTTCCTGCTGTCTGTGATTAAGGTTTGTGCAGCTGTGCATGCACAGACCTTCAATGTTCTTATGACCACACGCAGTCTCTCTAATGCACAGCCCCGAAGTGTCTCCTCCAAGGACAGCTAATACAGTCAAGGCGGCCTCTGGCACCTGCGCTCAGTGCCAGCCGTCAGAACTCGTCCTGTAACAGCAGCTACGAGCTGTGATTTGATATCACTTGGCCACACGTACTTGAGATCTTCTGAGTGAAGGTGAACGTCTGTACGTGCCCTTCCGAGGCATTCTCCAAGTGGTGCTTCTCTTCCCGGAGAGCCATCCCGATCAGGTGCAACACCTCAAGCAAAAGTTTCAGGGTTAGAAAATAAAACACAGAAAAACCAATATACAAGTATATATTTAAAGTAAAAATATTTATTATTGAAAAATGACAAACCAGAGAGTATACATGATAAAACCAAAAGCTGACTGTTGATTCAGTGAGAGGTCAGGCTGACACCTGAACAGAGACCTCCTGGCACAGAGAACCAACGGTCCCCAATCAGCTGGGCAGGGCGGGGAATCCCTCGGTTCTTCACGGCTGTGACACACCTGAGTGTAATATACATATTTCTAGCTCTGCCTCATACCTATACTACAGCTTTGGGAAATCCTACCCAGCTAGTCAGACTCAGGACTTGTGGCATCTAACACATTTACCCATCCTGATAATATCTAGTTCTCATCTTCAGGGACTCAATCTTCTTTCCCAATATTTTAACGTGATTTAATTTTATGTGTGTGACTTCCTGCATGCCTGTGTACCGCATACCTGGTGCCTGAAGAGGCCAGAAGAGGGCCAGCCCCCCCCCCCCCCAAAACTGGAGTTCCTGGTGTCTGTAAGCCACCACGTGGGTGCTGGGAAGCCAACCCTGGTCTTTCAGAGCAGTAAGCCGTCTCTGCAGCCCCCTAAGGACTAAATCTTAACCATTTGTAATAGATCCTTTTTTTTCTTGAATGCTCTAGTTTCTCAGAAACTGTTCCTCACGTGTGTGGGAGAACCAGAGGACACGGCCTACCTCTCTGTTCTCTCTGACACACGGCCTACCGCTCTGTTCTCTCTGACACACGGCCTACCGCTCTGTTCTCTCTGACACACGGCCTACTGCTCTGTGTTCTCTGTGACACAGTTCTTCTCTGCTTCCCAGGTTTGAAGGGACGGGTGTGAGCTCCCCCAGCTTTGCCTCCTCGCAGGCAGCTGGCTGCCAAGGACTCCGAGAACTAGACAGGCCTGCGTGACAGACAGCCCGCACGAAGCGCCACACTGCATTCTCAGCCCATCGCCCCCATGGGTGCTTTTCCACACAGCAGTGGCAGTGTCCCGAATAGCACAGCCGCCTGTGTTGGCATCACAGGTCGACTGTTTTCACATTGTAGTCTTGCAGGGAACCCTTGGAGACCACGCCATCACCTTTCCCTCTGGAGTTGTGAGGTGCTAGGTGCTGGAAGCACGGTGCCTGGTGCAGAGCACGGCAGTGGGGCCGAATGGGAACAGTGCCGCCAGCGGAGGGAGGAGCAGGGGTCAGGGGAGCCTCACCGAGTGAGCGAGTGAGCAGGAGAGATGCAGCCTCTGCACTGATGTAATGCACAAGGCAGTAGCTGCTCACGGAGTGTGGGCGGAGCTGACCGACACTGAAGCTGTGCCGTGAGACTGGCCCTGCACTGGCCACGCTTAGTCACAGGAACCTAAGCATCCACATGGACACCGATGAGCTAAAGCTTCTTTAAATGAGGAACATACATGAGAGCTCTTACATTCTGCCAGTATCCCAGACTATGCAAAGGCTGGCCCAGGCTGGCTGGTGCGTAATCACAGCAGCCGGTATAAAACATCAAGCAGGCACACCTTTATCATCAGAAACAAAAGGAGAAGCAGTAACGTATCCCAGGGTTCTAGTCTTTCTATTTATTGAGGTTGTTTTTTTTTTTTTCCAACTACAAAGAAATTGAAATATACATAGACCTACCCTTTGCAGCATAGACTCTGACCAGGCAGACCCGTGGTGTTCCACAGCCCACTGCAGGATTGTCCCCATGATGCACAGCATGACGTCACACTGCAAGATGTTAACCAGACTCGCAAACAAAGGGCAGAACGGTGGCAAGGCCGGAGGAGGAAGTGCTGGGAACAAAGGAGGACATGTTTAAAGGAACTGTCGCTCTCCGCTCTGCAGACCAGGCTGGCCTCAAACTCAGAGGCCCCTGCCTCTGCCTCCTCTGTGAGATTAAAGGCGTCAGCCTCATACCTGGCTTGTTAGGAACTTCTTTTTAAAAAGATGTATGCATGTATGTATGCATGCAAGTACGTATGTATGTATTTAATGTAGATCTTTTTTTTTTGGCCTGTATGTCTGTTTGAGGGTGCTGGATCCTCTGAAAGAGCAGCCAGTACTTGTAACTGCTGAGCCATTTCTCTAGCACCTTGTTAGGAACTTTGATGGTCACTAAAGGACATTTACTAGCACTGTCTTTTAGCTCCACTTTCCATTCAAATGCACAAGAACAGCTATATATTAAATAAGAAAATATCCACAATCCCAGCTACATGTAAGAGCCTCTCTTATCTCCCACAATGTCTCAAGATCTACAGAAAACCGTTGACCACACAGTGAGACTTCCTTCTCTCCCAGTGTGTATGTGGTGTGTGTGTGTGTGTGACACATGTGTAGCTACATAAATCTGTGGAGGCCAGAGATTGACCTTGGGTGTCTTCCTTGATTACTTTGTGAAAAGCAATATATACAGACCAAGGCTGGACCTACTGACGCTTGGCTAGTCAGCTAGTTGTTTTGCTCTGGGTGTCCCTGCCTTTGGTGGCCTCCTGCTGACTGGTGGGCCACCACGCACACCCAGTTTTTTCTGGGGATCCAAACTCTTCACACCTGTGCAGAAAGCACTCCGTCTGCTGAGCCTGCTCCCTAGCCCACGGTCTCCATGCTGTGCTCTCCTGGGTCATCTTTCACCTCTGTCTGAGAGGCTGGGAGGCAGACGAGACGCTAAGGGGATTGAAGAGGGCTCAAACTATTCCTGGGCCCAATGTCCGTATCCTGAAACCCTCACCAGAGCACAAGCAGCACCACTTGGAATGAGAGGAGTGGAGGGGAAGGGTGAGGCACCTGCAGACAGACACTGGACAGATCAGGCCAGCGCAGAGCCATTTCCGGATGTCTGCAGAGGGAACGTCGGCGTCCAGTGTGCAGATCACCCTAACACTACTGCGCCTGTTATTCCTCAGAACAGGGGAATRTCCCCAGCAAAGCTCATTCTCCAATCTTACACCTCACCATGAGAGTCCTCACGGCCAAGAGAACGTTTTTTTTTTTCCAGTAACAGACTGATATGGGCTTTTGGAAAGAAGATTGAAATACCTGTGTCTTCTTTATTTTCTCTTTTCAATTTCCGCTGAGCTTCCTCTGCCTAATGAAAGACCAAGCGATCCAGATAAGAATTACAACACTAGGGTCCAGTGACGCGAGCCTGTCTTCATTTCTCAGCATCTGCTTTTAATCCTCCCACCACCCGCACAGCCCAGGCTGGCCCTGAACTGATCTTCCTGCCTAAATTCCAGGAATGCCTTGGGTAGGTTTCTACTTCCTAAATGTTTAGCACCCCAACTCCCACCCCAAAGAGCAAAGTTAATTCTTTTTGTCAATTATCAGAATCCTCACGAGTGCTCTTTAATACTTCAAGATCCAGGGAAAACAGGTACAAGATGGAAACTTAACTTAGGCCTGAGTGCTAGGAAGTGTATCTAACAAAATAAAAAGTCCATGATTTTATTTTTTACACATGTTAAAAAAGATTGCAAAATGTAAGTCTTCGGAATTACTAGAAAAATTGCACGGAAGCCAAAGTGCACATCAACCAGCACGAAGCTGAACGCGTGCCCAATGGGTCTGTCAATTGTGACACACACTGAAAATCTGTTTTCAGAAGCCAAGAGAAAAGTACCGAGGACGGACCACAGGGCAGAGTGCTTGTCTGGCCCGTGCAAAGTCCTGGCTGTGACTTCAGTGGAGAAATAAATAAGCAAATAAGGTCAGTGGTGTTTCTGTGCATCCGCACGCGTGTGCGCATCCAACACAGGCGGCGGTGACAGCCCTGCGGCATCGGGGCGGGTGCTGGGTTATTTGTGYCCTCTGAGTGAAAGCTTGCTCCTCACAGGGACAACACACTTAGCACCTCCCACTGCTCGGAGCTCCCCCTTACCTTGGACTGCTCTGCCCTGGAGAAATGATAAAAATACAGGTTGAACTCTTTGGCACACTCTGGCCTCAGCTCATACATGCCGCGCCCCGTCAGCCCAGGTTTCCTATTGGGAAGAATATCATTAGCAAAGTCATGCATACCGAGAGCRCGTCAAGTAAGAYGGGAGCTCTCACATCTCCATTTTTAGGGTGTCAAGTTGAAACTGTTCTGTGGGTAGACGTGACACTACACATCCGAAGCCCCTGCAGGAGCCATCATATCCAGCACCTCTGCTGTGAACTAGTCTGAACTATGCAAGTGAATGTGATGGAGACACAGCCCCGAAGCCCAGCAGAGCAGGTTTCAAAACTGCTGCCTTTCTAAGGCACGGAGCACCGGAACACATGGTGTGAACTTTCCTGTTTTAACATGGAGTACACACGGCACTAACGGTTCTGCTTTACCACGGGCACAGGTGGTGTTGTCCTTTCTTTCTTTTTTTTCTTTCTCTCTCTCTTTTTTTTTTTTTTT
>BDUI01001126.1:57177-71124 GCA_002335545.1 Apodemus speciosus
TACTTGGCCTTTTTCTCTTACTGCCTTTACTATTCTTTCTTTGTTTAGTACATTTGGGGTTTTGATTATTATGTGACGGGAGGTATTTCTGTTCTGGTCCAGTCTGTTTGGAGTTCTGTAGGCTTCTTGTATATTCATGGGCAACTCTCACTTTAGGTTAGGGAAGTTTTCTTCCATAATTTTGTTGAAGGTATTTGTTGGCCCTTTAATTTGTAAATCTTCACTCTCATCTATACCTATAATCCTTAGGTTTGGTCTTCACATTGTGTCCTGGATTTCCTGGATGTTTTGGATTACAAGCTTTTTGTTTTTTGCATTTTCTTTGACTGTTGAGTCAATGCTTTCTATGGTATATTCAGCATCTGAGATTCTTACCTCTATCTCTTGTATTCTGTTGTTGATATTTTCATCTATGGCCCCTGATTTCTTCCCAAGGTTTTCTATCTCCAAAGTTGTCTCCCTTTGTGATTTCTTAGTTGTTTCTACTTCTGTTTTTAGATCCTGGATGGTTTCCCTCAGTTCCTTTACTTGTTTGTTCGTATTTTCTTGTATATCTTTAAAAGATTTTTGTGTTTCCTTTTTCATKAYTTCTGCTTGTTGACTCAATTTCTCCTGCATTTCTTTAAGTGATTTTTGTATTTCTTCTTTATTGRCTTCTATCTTTTGACCCAAATTCTTCTGAATTTCTTTAAGTGATTTTTGTGTTTCCCTTGTAAGGGCTTCTAACTTTTTCATGTTYCCTTGTATTTCTTTAAGAGATTTATTTATGTTCTTTTTGTGTTCCTCTAACAGCATCATGACCAGTGATTTTAAATSCATATCTTGTTTATCTGGTGTGTTGTGGTATCCAGGACTTTCTGTTGCTGGAGAAATGGGTTCAGATGCTGCCATATTTCCTTGATGTCTGTTAATAACTTTCCTACATTTGCCTTTTGCCATCTGGTTATCTCTGGCGCTGGTGCTTGAACCTCCTGTGGGCCTATAAGTCTATTTCTGCACCCCTGGATGACTGGGTTTTCCCTGGCAGAGATTGCTGATGTGCTGCTCTCCTCTTGGGTGCCCTTGGAGCCCTGGGCTGCCTTGTCCCAGTCAATGCTATACTTGGGTTGTCTCTGTGTACCTGGCATTGCCTGTCTTGTCTGCCCCATAGTGAAGATGTTGGACACTGTGAGGACTCCTTCTAAGCACCGATCACTATGCAGGGCAAATGGCCCAGGACAGGGCTTGCTGCTGGATTTCAAATGCTCTGCTGATGCTCGTTCTCGAATACCCCACTTCTACCAAATAACCTGCTCCTGTCCGTTCTGGAGAGAGTATCAGGAAGTAGGATCTTCTCAGTGTTAGGTGTGGCACAGGTCTACCACATCCGATGGAAAGGGGCAGTGGTAATTAGCCTGCTCCTGCTGCTTTTCTTGAGAGTATCAGGAAGTGGGATCTACCCCATGTTAGATGTGGCACACACGGGTCTCTGGCTGAGCTGGCTGCTTGGTCACAGGAACCAAGATGGTGGTGTCCTCAGACCGCAGGGTTCCCTCTAACTGTGGGACTCCCTGCAAGTCAGATGCTTCCCCACAGAACACGTGCCCAGACAGCTGTAGAGCTGCCCAGCTCCTGTGTGCAGAAGGAACTCAGGTGGGCTGTGGCCCAAGCAATCCCTCGCTCTGGTGTTCCCAGTGCACCTGGCTGAACTGGCTGCTTGGCCACAGGAGCCACGATGGTGGTGACCTCAGACCACAGGGCTACCTTTAACCATGAGACTCCCTGAWAGTCAGATTCTCCCCCTCAGGATACATGCTCAGGCAGTTGTAKAGCTGCCYAGCTCCCATGTGCGAAGGAACCCAAGTGGGCTCTGTCCTGAGCAATCCTTCACTCTGGTTTTCTCTGCATAYCTAGCTGAGCTGGTCACTTTGTTACAGGAGCCAAGATGGTGGTCCTTAGATAGCTTTCATAAGAAACTCTTTACAACTTAGTAATAAACTCATTAACCACTTCTTTTTTTTTATTTCCTATATTCTTTGTTTACATTCCAAATGATTTCCCCTTTCCCGGTTCCCCCCTCCCCATAAGTCCCATAAGCCCTCTTTCTTTGCCCCTTTAACAATCACCCCCTCCCATTTCTCAGGAGACAGCAGGTACTGAAGAGGATGTGGAGAAAGAGGAACTCTCCTCCGCTGCTGGTGGGGTTGCAAGGTGGTGCAACCACTCTGGATATCAGTCTGATGGTTCCTCAGAAAACTGGGCATGAAACTACTGGAGGACCCCACTATACCACTCCTGGGCATTAACCCAGAGAATTCCCTAGCATGTAATAAGGACACATGCTCCACTATGTTCATAGCAACCCTATTTATAATAGCCAGAAGCTCGAAAGAACCCAAATGTCCTTCAACAGAGAAATGGATACAGAAAATGTGGTATATTTACACTATGGAATACTGYTCAACTATTAAAAACAATGAATTCATAAGATTCTTAGGCAAATGGGTGGAACTAGAAAATATCATCCTTAGTGAGATAACCCAATCACAAAAGAACACACATGGTATGCACTCACTGATAAGTGGATATTAGTCCAGAAGCTTGGAATACCTAAGACACAATTCACATATCAAATGATGTACAGGAAGAAGGAAGGAGTGGTCGTGGTCCTGGCCATGCTCAATGAAGCAGTGTAGGGGAATACCAGGACAGGGAAGATGGAAGGGCTTGATTGTGGAACAGGGGGAGGAAAGTGGACTTATGGGACTTTCAGGGAGGAGGGAACCAGGAAAGGGGAAATCATTTGAAATGTTAATAAAGAATATATCTAATAAAAATAAAAAGAGCCACTCCGGCTTGTTTTTTGGGACCATTTGCTTGGAAAATTGTTTTTCAACCTTTGACACTAAGGCAGTGACTGTCTTTGTTGCTAAGGTGTGTTTCTTATATGCAGCCAAATGTGGGTTCCTGTTTATGTATTCAGTCTATTACACTATGTCTTTTTACTGGGGAATTGTGTCCATTGATGTTAAGAAATGTTAAGGAAAAGTAATTGTTACATCCTGTTATTTTCTTTATTAATGGTTTAATTCTGTTTGTGTGGCTATCTTCTTTTGGGTTTGTTGAAAGAAGATTATGTTTTTGCTTTTTGTAGGGTGCAGTTTCCCTCCTTGTGTTGGTATTTTCCACCCATTATCTTTGGTAGAGCTGGGTTTGTGGAACAATATTCTGTAAATTCTGTTTTGTTATAGAATGTCTTGTGTTCTCTGTCTATGGTAATTGAAATTTCTGCTGGGTATAGTAGCCTGGGCTGACATTTATATTCTCTTAGAGTCTGTATGGCATCTGCATAGGATCTCCTAGCTTTCCTAGTTTCTGGTGAGAAGTCTGGTGTAATTCTGATAGGTCTGCCTTTATATGTTACTTAACCYTTTTTCCTTACTGCTTTTAATATTCTTTCTTTGTTCAGTGCACTTGGTGTTTTGAGTATTATGTGATAGGAGGAATTTCCGTTCTAGTCCAGTCTGGAGTTCTGTAGGCGTCTTGTATGTTCATGGGTATCCCTTTCTTTATGTTTGTGAAATTTTCTTCTAAAAATTTATTGAAGATATTTACTGGCCTTTTAAGTTGTAAATCTTTGCTCTCTTCTATACCTGTAATCCTTAGGTTTGGCTTTCTCATTTTGTCCTGGATCTCCTGGATGTTTTGGGTTACAAGCTTTTTGCATTTTGCTTTTTCTTTGACTTTTGAGTCAATGTTTTCTATGGTATCTTCAGAACTTGAGATTATTTCTTTTATCTCTTGTATTCTGTTGTTGATGCTTGCATCTATGACTCCTGATTTCTTTCCAAGGTCTTGTATCTCCAGAGTTGTATCACTTTGTGATTTCTTTATTGTTTCTACTTCCATTTTTAGATTCTGGGTGGTTTTGTTCAGTTCCTTCACTTGTTTGTTTGTGTTTTCCTAAAATTCTTTAAGGGATTTTTGTGTTTCCTCTTTAAGGGTTCCTACTTGTTAACCCATGTTCTCTTGTGTTTCTTTAAGGAGTTTTTGTGTTTCCTCTTTAAGGGCTTCTACCTATTGACCCATGTTCTGTATTTCTTTAAGGGATTTTTGTGTTTCCTCTTTAAAGGAATCTACTTGTTGACCCATGTTCTCCTGTATTTCTTTAAGGGAGTTATTTATGTCCTTCTTGATGTCCTCTATCAGCATCATGAGATGTGATTTTAAATCCAGTTCTTGCTTTTCCGGTGTGTTGAGCTATCCAGGATTTGCTGTTGTGGGAGAACTGGGTTAGGATGGTGCCATTTTGCCTTGATTTCTGTTGGTAATCTTCTTATGTTTCCCTTTTGCCATCTGGTTATCTCTGGTGTTAGCTGGTCTTGCTGTCTCTCACTGTGGCTCATCTGTCCTGCAAGCCTGTGTATCTGTACTCCTGGGATTCCTGTTATCTTTGTACACACAGGTATGCAGGTACTCCTGGGAGACCAACTCTCCTGTGGTGGTGTTTATGTATGTAGCTCTGTGGCCCAGGATCAGCTCAAATACCCTGAGTGCAGCGGGATCTCTAGGATGTATCTGGAGATGTTGTCTTCATTGTGGCTGTGCTGGCAAGAGTCAAATGCCCTGAGTGCAGCTGGTTATCTTGGAAATATCTAGACATGGTGTCTTCATTGTGGCATAGCTGGCAAGTGTCTACCCTGCAGCAAAAACACACTTCATAAGGGGCAGAAGGAATGGAAGGACCCAGGATTATACTCTTACAATAGGTAAATGTCCTTCTCCTAGCTTCTGAAACTAAAATAGATAGAAAGTGGACTACTGGGGGCCTGCTGCATCAGTTGTAGACTTTAGGCTATATAATGATAAATATGAAAACCCAGCTTTGGATGGCAGAGGCTAACTATCTGTGCTACCAGCTGAGGGGAGGTAAATAAAACCTATCTCAGAATAACCTTTCTGCCATTCTTCAGATTTCTACTCCAAAGACTAAGAGTCAAGTTTGAGAGTTCCTAGGGGCAGCTATCCTTTGCTGACTCTGGACAACAAAATTTTTGGAAAAAGCAAGGTCTCTATATACCACCCCTAATCTAAACTGAACTAAACAAAAGGCATTTCAGGCTTTAAAAACAGCTCTGACTTTGACTCCAGTCTTATTATTTCTAGATGTTTGAAGAAATTTTCATTTGTTTGTTGACAAAACAAAAGATATTACAAAATGAGTTTTAACCCAAAATTTGGGGTCATGAAAATATACTGTGACATATCTGTATAAAAAAATTTTACCTGTGACAAAAGGATAACACATCTGTCTAAGAGCTGTGGTGGCAGCTATTGGTAGTCTAAGGAAATAAACAAAAAACCAAAAAAGTTATCTGTGGGCCAAGATTCACAGCATCACACAATATGGTTGAGTCCCTTGTTCTAAGAACTCTGCAGCAGGTCCCAAGAAAACCTCACCATGTAGCAGGTCTCATGTGGGAGGTTTATTGGGAAATAGAGGCAGTCTCTGGGAGAGGGAGGAAAGAAGAGAGGTGGACAGGGAGAACAGTACTTTTATTGGGCCCCTGGCACATGCACGTAGGGGCATGTGACAGACACAGGAGTGATGCTTTTACATCTTGGGCTGCTAGAGATGATGTGTCACATCAATGGGTTTTCTGAGAGCTAGCTGTAAAGATGCCTGATTGTTGTGAAGTCACTTCTGGCTGTCCATGGATGTACCTGATTGCCAACATTCCTATCTTTTTCTTACCATAAAGAGGAGAACCAAAAATGAGGAGGGGGGCCGATGGTGAGTCAGGAATAGGGACATCAGATCTCTTATATTGCTTCTTGTTGTCTAGGTGTGTTGTCAGTTTTGGAGTGTAGCCTATCCTCACCTTTGAGACTCATTCAATAGTCATGGTCATCAGGCTCTTCTGTGGATAGTTGTTGATTAATCCTCTAAGAGGAACTGATTCTTTGGTCGGAAATATTTTGAATTTGTAGTTGGAGAAATGTGGAGAGGAAGTTACTGAAGCAAGGAACAAATAGTAAAAACAGAAAAATGAGAAGAGGGAATTATGAAGAGCAGTATCCATTTCCATATGGGGGTTTTGAAAACCTAGGGATCAGAGGCATCAAGTTCTTCCTTATGTTTTTGGAGGTCTGTTTGTAGTTGGATTTTGATTTTTACTATACCCAACTGATTGATGTAGAAGCAGCATTCTTCCCATAGAAAAAGACTAAGGCCACCCTCTTTAGCTGTAGATCTAGTCTAATTGACTTTGAAGCACCACTGTTGCCAGTTCTTGGAGAGTGAGCATGTTTTGAGCCACCTGTTGAAGACTGCAGACAAACTGGGAAGAGAACTGATTGTACAAGGTTAGAGAGGTAGTCAATCCTGCTGTTCTGATAGCAACACCTGCAGTTATTCCTATAGCAGCCAGGAGTAGAAGGATTTGAACTGCCCTTTTGTTATGTTGGGCAGCTACTGAGTCCACAACTGGAATTGGTAAAGGCTCTTCTCCATGAATTACTCCTAATTAAGGGAAAAGAGACACCAATGTGCAAACTCTTGACCAGCTGGCAGGTAGGCAATATACCTGAGTATGACAGAGAAATGGCATATATTTGACAGTAGGGAAGAGATGAGGTATCAAAGGTTATGGATTTATTGCAGTTTAGGGAGCTTAGCGTTCCTATGGAATGTGTCCTGGCTGCCTTAAAAGAGTCTGCCACACCAGAGTGATAGAGAAAAGGTGAGGTCATGACAACAACAGAGTCAGGGCAGCTGTCGAAAGTTGAAGTAAGTTTATTTAACAAGGTCAATGGAGAAGCCATAATTGGCAATAGTGTACTGTTCCTGGGGATACTCATAGCCAGCCATTTTCAACGTGGGCAGGTTGAGTGACATTAAGGCATTAGTAGGCTGAGGTCAGGGTCTGAAGCAGAAGGTTAAATGACAGGTCAGTGCTATTTATGAGGGTGGATGTCGAGGAAGCAATGACTTTGCAAGAGTGTTTAATTACCTTGCCTATGTCTCTAATTTCCAGAAGTTGGATGATTGGGACATATTTTCTGTGTTAGTGGATAGTACTTATTGGGGACCCAGATATGTTTGCATGGTAGAGCTTAACAACAACATCTATTTTTCACCTGGGATTCTATGGRTCCTGAATATAGAAGGAGAGGGTCTTGTGTCATTGATAGAAGAAGCAATTGGTTTGTTATCCTAACATATGTATCTGGCAAGACCAATATGGGCAGCCCCTATACTCATCTGGCCATTTATGTTTACAAACATCTTTCATCTAGTCAAAGAGGAAGCAAATAAAGAGTTCGTAATATTTAGATGGAGTGATGGAGATATGGATGACCATAATTTTGATTGGAATTTAGCTATGGAGCAGTTTTCTGACCCTATTTGGAAAGACTGTTTGTTGTCTGTGGGGGTTTCTTGAGCCTTGAATCTCCAGATATAAGGGCTACCCTGGATGGAACTGAATAGCAGTAGGAGGAAGAGAAGCCCATATCTAATCCAGTAGAGTTGAGTGCAGTTGCCAGAGCAGAGTCTCATTTTTCTGGGATTGGGGACAAGGTGGGTGGTTAGAGGTCCTCTGGAGCTTACATGAGTAAGGATCCTTTTGGGGGTCGATGTATAGGAAGAAGAGTCATTTTGATATGGAGGGGTGACAAGTTTGAGGTGAGACAGGTAGACTCAATGAAAGAGTTTCTCAAGATTAAAGTCACAAGAATTATGTTGAAGGGATTATGCCATTTAGGGGAGATGGCTGAGGGCCAATGGTCTGAAGGGAAGAAAAGAGCTTGATTTCCAATGGTGACAGGGAGTGTGTGGCCATGGTAGATGGTGGTCATAGGAGGGATCAGAGATAACAAAGAAATAGGGTAAGTAGGTGATCATGGAGGGGAGAGTGTTTAGGTGAAAGACCAGGAATTCAAACTGGTTGTCCATATATGAGCTCAAATGGTGAGATGAAGGGAGGTTGATTGGGGAGAGCCTGTAGCCTGAAAAGAGCTAGTGGCAGGACTTTTACCCAATCGAGGTGAAGTTCCTGTGGCAGTTTTGCAAGAGTAGTTTTTAGGGATTGGTTAGTTCATCATATCTTTCATGAAGACTGGGAGTCCTAGGGAATATGAAAATTCCAGGAGATATTGGACTGTTAGAGTTTGAGAAACTTAGGAGGTGAGTTTGGGATCATTGTCTGACTGGAGGGAGACTGGGCTTCCAAATCGGGGAATGATCTTTCAACAGAGGAGATCAGAGACCATCTGAGCCCTTTTCATGGTGGTGGAGAATGTCTTTACCCACCTTGAGAAGGTGTCCATCAAGACTAGGAGATGCTTGGCACATTTGATGGTGGGCATATGGATAAAGTCAAGCTACTACCTGGTTCCTGGAAGGAAATCTCTATCCTGGTGGGTGGGAAAGGGGGTGCTAAGATGCCTGGGGTTATAGTCTGACATCTGCCAGATTTTGCAAGAGGCATTGATAGAGTTTAAGAAACATAAGTCCTTTGGGGTAGACGATAGGTAGGTTTTAAAAAAAAATAATACAGAGCTTGGCTGTTAGGATGAAAGAGCTGGTAGAGATAAGACAGAGTTTGATGAGTGTCAGGGGCTAAGAAAGGGTTTATGGGTTCTAGTGAGTGAAATGAGTCTAGGCCTCTAAGGGCCACAGCTCTAGCTGCCTCATCGGCCAGGTKGTTTCCTTTGAAGATAATAGAGTTGTCTCTCTCATGGGACCTTTAGTGAACAATTCCAATAGCTGTGGGGAGATGGGAGGTTTTTAGCATGRCSATAATTTGGTTTGTATTATTTAACTGATTCTTTTTCTATCATAAGTCCTTCCAGATAGCAATGTAGCACAGGAGGGTATGGAAAGCATATTTGGAGTCTGTATAGATATTTAGGGATTCTCCCTGTGCTAGTTGAAAGACAAGGGTAAGAACTATTAGGTCAGCCTGTTGATTAGTGGCATGGGCAGGGAGGGCCTGTGCTTCAGTCACCTCTGTGTTTGACACTATAGCATAGCCAGCTCTTCTGGCTCCTTCATATAAAAAGGATCTTCAATCTGTATACCAGGTATAGATGGCCTGAGGCAATATGCCCTTCTTTATGTGTGAAGTATGGGGTAATATTTCTTCTAAGGTTTCAGTGCAGGAGTGGGATAGGAAGTGGTAAGTATCTAGTCAGGGAAGAAGATKGAAAATATTAAGAAGTGGATCTTAAAGTAAGTGTGGAGACTTCTATTAGTGCTACCTGAAGGGAATGAACCCTCGAGGGAGGTAGAGTTTGTAAGCCTTTGTAAGTTAGGAGCTAGGACAGGTTATGAGAAGAGAAGATTAGGACAGGTTATGAGAAGATAGAGGACCCAACTGTTAGTTTTATGGACTCTCAACTAAAGAGTGCAGTGGCTGCTAAAGTACATATACAAGGTGCCCATCTCTGGATGGCTAAGTCTAGATTTTTGACAATTAGGCTATGGGTGCGAAAGAGGATCTTTTCTGTTACATAGGGGAGAARGGATGGGTTAGTTCAGAGAGGTGTAAGGCTGTATCCTGAAGGAGGGCCTGTTGGAGCCTTTGACTAAGCTTGRTAACAGGTTTAAGAGGAGATTCCTAGGTGGGACCTAATGATGCTTCATATAAGGGGCAGGAAAAGAGGGAAAAGTAAGGAAGCCAGGAACATGAAATACTAGGTATACCTAGGAATGATAAAATCTTTTCCTTTGTAGAGAGGACCATTAGAGACTAGATTAGATTTTTTTCTATCTAAAGTAATGGCTTTGTGGGTTTTKGTAATTGTTAGTCCCAAATAGGTGACCTGAAGGGTGGATAGTAAGACTTTAGAAAGTGAAACTCTGTAGCCTTGACTGGACAGGAAAGTTAGAGGAACAGAGGTGTAAGTTTGGCTAATTTCTAGGGAGATACTGAAGAGAAGAATATCATCAATATAATGAATAAAATAGATTTAGAGACAGAACAGTAGGTCAGAAACCAGGGCCTGGTCAAATAGTTGTGGGCTTTCTTGAAATTCCCGAGGTAGAACAGGCCAGGCAAGTTGTGTAGAAAACTGAATGTCAGGGTCAGTCTAGGTAAAGGCAAAGATGTTTTGTAACTGGGCATCTAGGGTAATAGAAAAGCATGCATCCTTGAAATTTAGGACCAAGAAATGAGAAGTCCCTTAGGGGGTAGTAGAAAGTAGTGTTAAAGGGTTAGCCACACCAGGGTACAGAGGAACCACTGTGGAATTAAGGAGTCAGACAGAGAAGTTTTATTTTCCTTAGGAGGTCTGAGATTGTAGGCCTAAGTCTCCTGAGGCTCTGGAGAGAGAGGATGTTGAACTTGGGAGATGCACCTGGTAGGGTCCTGTAATTGGATGACAACAGGAAAATGGTGTTTAGCAACAGAGGGGTTCCAGAAATCCCAGACTTGGGAGTCTACCTCAGAGGGTWGTAAAGTAAATGACATCTTAGAATTATCAGGTTGGGTGAATATAAGGAGGAGAGGGTCTGCTGTTGAGTTAGGGTTTAGGCAGTTGGGAGGAGCAAAAGAAATAGAGGCTCTCTTTTTAGCTAGAAAATCCTGTCCCAATAGTGGGACAGGATATATTGGCTCTACGAAAAAGGAATGGATGAGAGAACCAGCCCTAAAAATACAACAAAATGGTGGGGTCTGATGAGGTTGGTAAAACTGTCCCCCTATTCTGACAAAAGGAAAATGAGAAGGAGAGGTGGGTCTCTAAAACTCTGTCTGGACTGAGTAAGTGGCCCTGGTGTTCAAGAGGAAGAAAAAGGGGCCCCCCAGATACCATAATGGCCACCTAAGGTGTTCCCTGCTAGTGATAGAAGTGTTTGGGTTGAGGGAGATCAGGTCCCTTCAGTCATCCATGGCCAAGCCTAGGACATCAGCTAGAGGGTGATCTGGGAGTTATGCCCCTCTGTCATGAGTAGCAAGAGGGAAATTAGCATCCCAATGTCTCTCTTGATGGTACTTTTGACACAGCTCTGGCAGCTTGCAGGTGTTAGGAAAGTCTGTGTCTGGTGACCCTGTTGACCACATTTGAAACAGGTGGTTTTCCAGTATTAGGAAGCCAGGAAGCCCAGAGAGTGGCCAGAGATGGTTGTATAGCCTTTGTCAGCATATGGTATTTTTGTTTGCAGGTCTTTTCATCTCTCTCATGGTACACTTTAAAGGCCAGAACCAAGACTTCTGCCTACGTAGTTAGGGGTCCTCTCTCAGACATCTAACTTTGGCTTTAATAATGGGGTAGCTTTGGGAAAAGAAGTAGGTCATCAGGAGTTGTTCACTTGGGTTTTCAGGGTCTAAATTAGTATATTGCAACAGGCCCTTTGCAAGGCAGTCTAAAAATTGAGATGGGTTTTCTTATCTCGGAGCTTTTCAAAATTTACTGGTTTTAGGCCAGCCTTAAGGAGACTGGCCAGGAGGCAGATTGTGAATAGATCTCTAGCTAACATGCCACCTGAGGATCCTGGTTGGGCACTAGCTCAGGCCTGATCGGGTATGATGAGTCAGTTTGGTGTATTTCATCTGCATGTGTTCTAGCCTGCTCTCAAACTTGCTTGCACTTCTTGGGGAGTAAATTTTTACTGATAATCACATGCGCACATGCAAACACACACACATATCACAGAAAGTCAAGCTATAAGATTGAGTGATATACTGAAATTCTTTAATAAAGGTAGAGGAGTTAGAGATATAAGATCCCAGGCTTTTTTCTACTTGAGAGARTTATTTTAGTAAGAAGGGAACATGTACCCTAATTAGACCATTTACTTGAGTGACTTCCCTTAAAGAAAGGACCAAAGCTGGGTTAGGCTGGGTGGAGGAAAAAGTAGGAGAGATGGCTGTAGATGGAGAGCAAGTGGTTGGATATCTGGAAGTAGGTACCAGTGTAGGATGACTAGAGCGGCCTATGCCTGGCAAAGAGGGGAGGAGTCTTGCAGAGCCTCTGGAAAAGTTTGGTTTGGAGAGGAAGATGAGGAAGTTGGGGAAGCAGGAGAGGTTATTGAAGCAAGTCAGGGCTGGTAAGGAGCAGGTTCATTAGCTGGATCAAGGATAGTAGAAGTTTTGTYTAGTTGAGATTTCATAGCTAGAAGGAGTTGAGGTGGTGAACAGGAAGAGCAAAAAGATTTGTGGCAAAGATAAGAAAATACCTGTACATAGAGAACCTCCTTCCATTTTCTGGATCACTGGCAATAATTAAAGGATCCTTTAAAATACTAGTGTCAAATGTGCTGTTAAGCAATCATTTGCAGTTGTTAACTAGTGGGTATTGGGGCCAGACCTGATTGCAAGAGTCAATAAATTTGGAAGTCTGTAAATCAGACACTGGTTGTAGAGGTTTGATGTCTTCCTGGAGACATCCCAGTGGGAAGCCTGGAGGTACAGATGAAGATAAGATACCCATTGAGTGAGAATTGGAGTTATTAATATTATTGCCTGYAACATCCTGAGGATAAATTAATAACTAGGAATGGCAGCCAGGCCAGATCACCAGGTTGTTATGAGATGAGCTGGGGGCTGAGCGTCAGGCCAGAACATGAGCTGCAGGAGAACTATTTACCTAGGCCTAGGATTTTTCAGCAGTGAGATAGAAACCATCTCGAGGAGAGACAAAGATCTCACTGAAGGAAAGAGGTCCCTTTATGAGGAGTTACCGAAAGGGCCAATTATAAAGACTGTAGATAGTTGTGTCCCTGARGACACTAGAAGGTGGCCAACCCTCCCTTGGGACCAAGGGCCATTTATACTGACTAGGGCAGGAAGCTTACCAATGTGCTGGTGTTTGGATGGAGAAGTCTAGTGATCTAATGTCCAGAAAGTGAGCCTGGGTAGCAGGCAGACTTGTTGCAATGGGGTTCCAGCCTGTGGGCTTAACCCATGTGGCTATGGCCACCCTGGATAGTGGCGGAACTGTGCCYCAGATGGTCACAGAGCCATGAACCTATGTGTCTATGGTCTGAGTCAGCTGTTAGGACTCTGCTGTGTGTCTCAACAAAATCACCCCATGTAGCAGGTCTCATGTGGGAGGTGATATAATAACAGTGTGACCTAGTGCATAGCCCTACTCCTGGCCCACACTTAAATATTGATTGGAAAACCCACCACCATCAGTCCTGCTACCCTCTTGCCTGGTGACAACCTGAAGATGCTAATCCATGACTCTTATAAGATGAAAGTTAAAATCAAGTATGGGGTGATGCAGTAGTACTTTAATAAAACAATTTGGTCACAAGCCAGGAACCACAGCCAAGAGAACATAACCGCTTGATCTGACCTAGACTCTCAGATGGAGAAATGGAAAATCCACCATGAGATGTACAGTCACTATGCTTTTACTACCAAACATGTCTAAGTTAAGATCTCTAGAGAAAGATATTTTCTAACCACTGGGATAAAGGACATAAAAAATAAAGTCTTGGCCTTCTCAGAGGCAATTGGCTTCCTCCAAGAAATAAATGTACTGCACTGCAGACTGCTGACCTGGTTGCTCAACAAATGATTATAAAACCAATGGAGCCTATTGATATTCTGATGACATATGCTGAATGGTTGGTGCCTGAAACTCTATAGTAAGAAATGGACAGCTTGAAGGGGTTTGCAGTGCTATAGAGGAACAACAATTTGAACCACCCAGTACCCCCAGAGCTCCTAGGGACTAAACCATGAAYCAAAGAGGAGGAACCCATGGCTCCAGATGCATATGCAGCAGAGGATGGCTTTGTTGGACATTAAAGGGAGGAGAGTTCCTTGGTTCTAAGAAGGCTAGATGCCCCAGTATAGGGAAATGCCAGGACAGGGAAGCAGGAGTGGGTGGATTGGTGAGCAGGGGAAGGGAGGATGGGTTAGGGGATTTTTTTTGGTGGGGGGAGGGGACAACATTTAAAATGTAAATAAAGAATATATCTAATAAAAACAAAAACAAAAAACAAAAAAAAGA
>BDUI01001126.1:156281-166331 GCA_002335545.1 Apodemus speciosus
CAGTAGTAAACATCAGTGTTTACTACTGATTCTGAATATGCTATAAAAATTACTTCCTTAGCTTCAACCAAGAAAAATGTATTACTTTTCATTGACTCCATGTCATTATTGTTCTTAGAATAGTGTAGCTTGTTGCTTATATGTGTGTGTGTGTATGTGTGTGTGTGTGTGTGTGCTTCCACTATCTGAATTCCATTTAAGCCTTTTAGAAAGACAAGCCCATGACTAATTCATGTTTAAGGTGCTTGAGATTAAATGAAGAATGAAACAAATGAGTGAAATAATAAATAAATACATTAGTAATGTACATGTGTATTTTTCTATAAAATTTATCTTACYTTAAACCTTAAAAATGTTTAAAATAGGAGATGTATATTTGAAGAACTTATTGCAAGTCATTACAATAGGAAGCTAGTTGAGGCTATGATTTTTAAATGTTCAGTTTGTTATCTTTGTACTTTTAGTTGCTAGAATATTGATTGAAAGATTAGTGAACTGTGTGGCTCTTTACTATTTGAGCAGAGAACCCTTATTCAATTGGCCTCTGGAGAAGATGTATATGTTTCCTAGACAAGTGGGCAGGTGAAAAGTCTCCAAAATAATGACCAAATAGGTACTGAAGGGGAACATTTGTTTGGTAATGCAGGAATGAAAGAATTTAATTGGGGCTTAAATACTGTATTCTTGTTGTTTCAGAAAAAATTGAAAACACATGGAAAGGACAGTGCTGGTCATGTTTGAACAAGAACAAGTTCATTTCATATTCATGAAATACTTCCTCTGGGAAAATTGTTTGATTTGTCCTAACATGAAGATGTCAATGGAGGTAGTGATCCATGAAGAGATGAGAATGAAAATCCAGCTCAGATTGACTTTGTCAACCTGGTCCAATTTCATGGAGTCTAATGCCAGTTGGTTCATTATCAGAATACATAAAACACAATACAACTTGGAAAAATGTTTCCAGGGAACAGCCATTCTAATGCCAAGTGAACAATAAAGCTTAAGTTGTAACTACATAGAAACTCCTTTTCAAAGTACTGTGACCATTAGGGTTGGTTCTATAGCTAARAGATTCTAGAATCTAGAATCAATGTGACTGAGATAGCATAGAGGTTAGCAGGCCATAAAGTGCATGTTACATTTCCCCTAAGGATGGGTAGTAGTCTAGTGAGGGAAAAATCTAGTACAATTATTCTAGGGAATTTAGGTGAGGTCTGCCTYTATAGAAAACGATGGGGAAGATCTACCTCCACATATAGCAAAATGCTTACCAGGTCATTAACAAAATATATTTCCAGCCTTCTTGGTAAAACAAAACAAAACAAAACAAAAACAGAAAACAAAAAACAAAACACCAAACAAACAGATATTTTGTGACCTCCATATTGAAGAGTCCCCTATGYGATTAAAATTCCTGTTTTTCCTAGTGAGATGTGGGTGCAAGAACTATTWTGGCTCCAACACTAACCAAAATACATACAKCAAATGTTTATTTTAARATTGTCTCTGATCCTACTTTCACTATCTTGTTATTAGTCTAGTTCTAATTTTCATCATAGCAAAAATCCAGTTTCCCTTCCTGATGTAGACCTTACCGATATGTAGAATTTTGTTCTTTCTGAACTCAGTCAATTCTTCTACTTAATGTTCACCTGGTAATATCCTCTGAAGTAATGCAATTTTCTTATTTTAAAGTCAATGATTTGGTTGACTTCTCATCACTCACCTCAAGGGACTGATTAATTGCTACCCCAATGCACCAGAAAATAAAACTCTTGCTTTTGCATCTATCTGTGTCTCAGCAGGGGCATCTTGAAGTAAGTACTACTGATCAAATACTACTGACTGAAGACCCATTTGGGGGCTTCATCTGGGAATCAAGGAGACCTCTGAGTGACCACTAACTAGATTGATCAGAGGGAAAAAATCTCAGCAATATCAGCAACAGGCACTTACTTGTAAGTGTCTGTTTGTCTCTGTTATTCACTTTCACATTTGGTTCGAGAGCACTGGTCTGGTGCAATCAATTGTGGCAGGCAGATGTGCCTTAAAGCCATGACTGTGTGGAATCTGAAGGATGTTTCAGGCCTCCTGGACTGAGTCTTGCTATAAACTGGTTTCTGTGCCTGTGAAAGGGCACTATTTGTGTGTTGATTGTCATACTCTGTTTGTTGGTGTTGGTTTTCTCATTCTGTGTTCTTGGACTTGGACTGACAACATTTTTGGATATGGGGCAGACTGAATCTACCACATTAAACATCCTAGTTAACCACTGGAAAAGAAGAGAAAACTTGTAAGTAGTAAAGATCAAGTGATTCTCTGCTCCTCTGAATGGCCCACCTTTGGAGTAGGGTGACCATTTGATTTGAAGGTGATTAAAGCAGTAGAAGAAGTAATTGTTAGGCCAGGATCCCTCGGGACTAAGACCTAGTGCCCTATATAGTTACCTGGAAGGATCTAGTGGAGGACACCCCTCCTTGGATAAAAGCTTTTATTTTTTCTTGTTTTTTTAATAGTATATTTTCTTAATTTACATTTCAAATGTTTTCCCCTTTCTAGGTCTCCCCTCCAGAAACGCCCTATCCCATATCCCCTCCCTCTGCCTCTATGAGTGTGCTTCCCCCACTCCCATCTTCCTGCCCTGGCATTCCCTTACATTGGGGCATCAAACACACTCGGGCCCAATGACCTCTCCTCCCACTGATGCCAACAAGATCATCCTTTGCCACATATGTGGTCAGGGTCATGGTGCCAGAGCCTGACAAATATAGAGGATAAAAGCATTTTTGTCTCTAAGACTCTTGCAGGTCCTGGCCATGAATGAGAAGAACCCTGTAGAGACCAATGAGTCTGTAAAGAACATCCTCCAGGACCCTTCCACAGGAGATCTGCTGCTGATGGATCCTTTACCTCCTTACTTCCTGATCATGGTCCTGGTTCCCATGGCCCCTCCTCAAGGATCAACTGCTCCTCAGATATCTCCCTTGAGCCCTCTCCCAACATCCCTTTTCCACCCCTTCCTYTAGCTCAAGCAAGGAGGGAGACAGGAGAGGGACCCTTAGAACTAAGACCAGCCATGGGCACCTGGAGCAGAAGGGTCACTTCACCTGATACAGCAGTGGCCCTTTCCCTCTGAGCCTATGGGCCCATAGATTAGGATGGGAATTAGGTGATGCAATTTTGGCTCTTCTTTTCAGCTGATTTGTACAACTGGAAGACCCAAAACCCCCTGCCCCATTTTCAGATAACCCTAAGAGGGCTGATTAATCTCTTTGAGACTGTTTTATTTACTCATTAGCCCAGCTGGGATGATATCCAACAACTCATGAGAGTACTCTTCATGAATGAAGAGCAAGAGAGGATAATGCAGGAAGCCAGAAAGAATGTCCCCTCAGACGCAGGGTGGGGGCACCATCGATTGACCAGGCTATCATCAACAGCGAGATTCCCCTGACTAGACCTGGCTGGAAATTTAATACTGTAGAAAGTAAGGAGCACCTGAAGGTTTACTACCAGTCTCTGTTGGCAGGCCTCAGGGGGGCTGCACAATGACCCACCATTTTGACCAATGTATATGAGGTTAAGCAGGGACTAGATGAGTTGCCAGCAGCCTTTCTACCATGGCATTGTGTCACTATACACCCTATGACCCTAGCAGTGAGGAACACAAAGCTACAGTGACTATGGCTTTTATAAACAAGGTTCGTAGAGATATCAGGAAAAAGTTTCAGAGGGACTACAGGATAAGTTGTTGAAGTATTTAGTGTAGGTTGCTGAGAAATTCTACCATAACAGGAAGACAGAGGAGGAAAAGGAACAAAGAAAGAGAAAGGGGGAGGATGAAAGGGAGATGAAAAAAAGAAAAGTGACAGGAAAGGAATTTACAGAGAATGTTACTACAGTAGTTAGGGAAAGCAGTGAAGAGAGCCTACAACCAAAGAGAAACAGAAAAACCCTTGAAAAGGACCTGTGAACATATTGCAAGGAAAGGGGTTACGTGGCCCAAGAGTTCCCCAATAAATAGAAGCCAGGGGTGGAATATCCCAGGCCTTGGGAAAAGTGCCCCAAAATGGTGAAGGTATTAGCCCTGGGTGAAGACAGTGATTAAGGGAGATGGGGCTCAGACTCCCTCCATGAACCCAGGGTAACTCTGAGAGTAGAGTGGAAACCCACTTAATTCTTGGTGGACACAGGGGCTCAACACTTGGTACTCCTCCAAGCCAATGGCCCCATTACCAAGAAAAAAATCTTGGGTCCAAGGAGGCACTGGCACCAAAATGTATTCATGAACTACCTGAAGAACAGTGGACCTAGGGATGGGCTGTGTATCCCATTCATTAATAGTCATCCCAGACTGTCCCTACCCTCTGTTGGGGTGAGACTTCCTCTCTAAGATATACTTCCTGGCCCAAATGGAGAATCCATGGTTGGAAGAAAGACCTCTACCTGACCCCTGCTGGGAACCAAGGGTACCTGGTTTATAGACAGGAGCAGTTTCTCCATGAAGGTCAGAGATGAGTGGGTGCTGCTTTGGTGGATGGCACAAAGGTCATCTGAGTGGAACCTCTTCCCCCACTCCCCCCTCTGATTCTTGTGACAAGAAGTCACTTCTTGTCACAAGAATCAGAGCTAATTGCCCTCACTGAGGCCTTAGAACTTGGGTCTGGCAAGAAAATTAACATCTATATGGATAGCAGGTATGCCTTTGCCATAGCTCATGTTCATGGGGCTATATACCAAGAGAGAGTACTGCTCACATCAGAGGGCAAAGGAAAAAAAAGCAGGAAATTTTGGATATCTTGGATGGTCCTGCTTTTGTCACTAAGGTAAGTCAGGGATTGCCAGAGATATTGGGGACTCATTGGAAGCTCCACTGTGCTTACCATCCCCAGAGCTCAGAGCAGGTAGAGAGAATGAATGGAACCCCAAAAGAGACCTTAACTAAATTGTCCGTGAAATTGGCACTGAGTGGGTGGTATTCCTTCCCTGGTCCTGTTCTGAGCCTGGAACAACCCTACCATTTTAACCTGACCCCTTTTGAGATCCCATATGGGACCCTCCACTCCCTTGACCATGGCTCTTGATCACTCCAGAGAGACATGTCAGGCTGTCCAGGATCTCATGGTTTGATTTCAAGCTTTCCAGATCAGCCACCAGGAATTGTTATAGCTGCCTGCAGCTACATTTGAACGTTTTACCAGGTTCCCTGGAAGGAAAGCTGGGGATAGGGAACAGGGTGACAGGAGAAACATGAAACCAAGACAAGATTTCCTGCTCAAGGTTCAAAGTTTAATGGAGGTCTCAAAATATATATAGGCAGGGCAAGACCCTTCCCCAAATTCCAGGATGTGTTCTGGGGAACTGGTCTGGCTGTTTGTTGGATGTTGGCTCTACTGCTTGGGCAGCTGGGCAGGTCACCCGCCTAATTCAGGAATTCATAGACCTAGAGGAATAATGAACTTCACCTTTACTCTGAGTGCTCCACCCTAGGTGGAGCAGGATCCTGGTTAGCACAGGAATCCCTGCTCAACAAAGGCTGGGAGAGGAAGTTCACCTTGGTCAATGTCGAGTTCCTACCAGGTGGTATGATACCCCAATATGGCTCTCTACAATTGTGGCCTAAACTTAGTGCCCTGTATAATGCAGGTACCCCAGAGGTTCAACAAGAGTACCAAGTTGGAGACTGGGTATATTTTAAGAGGCATCGTGCTGAAAAGTTGGAAACAAAATAGAAAGGGCCATTCCTGGTGTTGTTGACCACCTCAACATCTATTAAAGTGGATAGAGTAACTGCCTGGGTTCGGGTAACTGACATCACACTAGTACTTGTGCCTGATGCCAACTGGATAGCAGCAAGACACCTGATCAACCCCCTTCTGCAAGGCCAGAGAAACCATTAGAGAGCTATGGTGTATCTTCCAGCATTGAACCTCAGTAACTGTCACAACCCTACCAAAGTGACTTGGCAAGTACTCTAGCCACTGGGGATGTAGCTTGGTCCACTACAGGGGAACATACATCTTATATTTGGTGGCCTGATCTTGCCTTTGATCTCTGTAAGTTAGTGGTGGTCCTTTACTCCTGGAATATACCTACACTAGAGACACAGGGGGAGGAATTGCCCGAATGTGGGAGATGAGGGACTTATGAATCTAAACCATGTCCCAGAAGTAGCCTTGGAGGGTGGGGCTTAGAGTGAAGACACCCAAAGTTGAGGAGTGTCTTGTGAGAAACCCCCATATATATGCGTGCCTCCACAATGGGAGAAGTGAGCAGCATGCCCATCAGTTTTGGGGGGGTCAACCACTTTTTCTGTGCTACTTGGGGGTGTGAAATATCAGGAAGCACACACTTAAGACCTTTCCAGGGATTAAATAGCCAAGGTGAGAGAAAGGCTAGCCAAGCAGAAGAGAGAGAGAGAGAGAACAGATTCAGGGCAGATTCAATTGTTGGTTTAACTCCTCCCCTTGGTTAACCACCTCATATCCACCTTATTAGGACCCCTAATTCTTCTCCTGCTATTGTGAACCTTTGGACCTTGAATAATGAGCAAGTTTTATAGCCTTCATAAAAGAGAGCATAGGAGCGGTACAGCTGACGGTCCTGTGCCAAAAATATGAGATCATGAGAACAAGACCTGAAGAATATGAGTTAGTTACCCAAGACCCCTGAACATAGCTCCAGGTTTGGAGCTTGTACAAGAAAAAAGAGGAGAATGAGGGACCCTAAGGGGTTTTCCAGTCACACACCTCCATACAGCTTCCCCCTCCCACCTGGGGTCAAGGCTAGACCAAGTTCCATTTTCCACCCACAGGAACATTTTTGAGTAAAAAATTCTCAGAATGTACTAATAGTCATCTGACCCTCTAGAAAGCCCCATGTAGAGTTCAAATATGTGCCATGCTTGCTAGCCAATAGATTTAAAGGTTAATATCCTTGGCTGGTAAGTTTGAACTTTAGCCTTGCTGATGTAACCTGTGCTCCTAAAAAGTATAAAAACTGCTTATAATAACCATTTGGGGTCACCTTCTCATCACTTTCCTTAAGGGACTGATTGAGGGTTGACCCCAACGCATCAGAAAATAAACGTCTTGCTTTTTCATTGAAAAAATGAAGTGTACGATTTAATATTCCATGTGTGGACATATATATATATATGATATATATCTATCATATATATTTATATATGTCATATAAATATATGTCATATAAATATATTTATATCATAAATGTATCAATACATATATAATATAAATTTATATGCTTTTTGCAGGGAAGTGTCTATATTTAGATCCTAGTTACACAGTTGTAGAAGAAACTATAATGATTAAATCACTGAATATATGTCAATTATTTTAGTCATCAGAGCCCACCTTGTTTTCTCAATGAGCCAAGATTTTTAAATTTTTTACAATATCTATAGCATTTTATAGTCTTTTAAGCACTTTAAGCTAATTTTGTGCCCATAAACTTTTAATTGGGTAATAAAGAGGAAAATAACAGTCTTCTGATGAAAACTTTATGCCCCAGGGTATGATTAAAGTCCTTGTGAGACGACTAAGGATATTTTCAGGTGTCATACTGCTAGAATTTTACTGCTCTTTCTAGGATAATGCATTAAATTCAGGTTTTAGTTTCTTTTATTACCAAGTAAAGTGAACTATTCTTTAGGTTCATGATTTCTCAGTGCCATTCTGCTCCTTCAAGGGAAAAAAAAAACCGAAAACAAAAAAACAAAACAAAACAAAACAAAAAAAAACAATACTAATTCTGAAAATATTCTCTTTGTTCATTAATTGGGTTGTAGGAATATAACATAGCATATACACTCTCTGCTCACATGAGCTAGGAGTATAGTCTCGTTTGATTCTGGAATACATAGATCAAAATAAAAAACAAAATCTCAATTACATTTCTGTTGTGGATTTGGTCTAATGACACTCAGTGTTAATTTAGTCCCCAAAATAACATGGGGATCCCCAGTTAATTTTGATTGGTAAATAATGTTTCCTGCAGCCAATGGTTGGGCAGGGAGACAGAGGAGATGTCTGGGCAGGAGACTGGGAAATAGAAGGATAGTAACCACCAGGTCAGAAAAGAGTAAGGACCATGTTTGAGAAGTGCAGGACAGAGAGACAGTCAACTTGCAAGAGATTGGAGAAAGAGACCTCACCACCCCCACTATGTCTAGGGCAATAACAATGGGATATAGATTTTAGTAATAACTCAGGAATATCTGAGGGGAAGTGATAGCCATGTGGAGGTTTGGGAGTGGCTCAACCATTGAGCTGTTTAAGGCATATTAAAATATAAGGCATTGGGGTTTTTTTTTTTTCATTCAGGAACCCAGAACATTGGGGCAGGTAACAAGGAATGCATAGCTGCCACTTTGTTCTGTGAAGAAAGACTAATTGGTATCTGCAACATCTCTGTTTCCAAAACACTAAAAACAAAAGATATGAAACCAAACCAATGAGATTTTTTTATTAAATATATTCTTCATTTACATTTCAAATGTTATACCCTTTCCCAGTTTTCCCTTTCCCTGAAAACCCCCAACCCATCCTACTAACATCTGCCTCCAAGAATATGCCCCTCTACCCAACCCACCCCCACCTGCCACCCCTTGATTTCTCCATGCTGGAGTATCTATTGAGCCTTCATAGGACCAAGGAACTCTCCTCCCATTGATGCCCTCCCTACAAGGCATTCTTCTGCTACACTTCTGGCTGGAACTATGTGTACTCTTGGTTGATGGCTTAGTCCCTGGGAGACCTGGGGCATCTGCTTGACCAACATCACCATTCTTTCCATGGGATTGAAAACCTCTTCAGCTCCTCTAGTCTTCCCTCCAACTCAGAAAATGGAGAGAGCTTACACTAGCAGCTTGACAGTACACCTGAAAGCTCTAGAACAAAAAGAAGCAAATACACCCAAGAGTAGTAAACGGCAGGAAATAATCAAACTCAGGGTCAAAATCAACCAAATAGAAACAARAAGAGCTATACAAAGAATCAGCAAAACCAGGAGGTGGTTCTTTGAGAAAATCAACAAGATAGATAAACCCTTAGCTGAGTAACCAGATTGCACAGAGGCACTACCCAAATTAATAAAATCAGAAATGAAAAGGAATATATAACAACAGAAACTGTGGAAATTCAAAAAAATCATCAAATCCTACCACAAGAGCTTATACTCAACAAAATTTGAAAATCTGGATGAAATAGACAATTTTCTAGATACATACCAACATGAAAACAGGATTAGATAAACTATTTAAATAGTCTCATAAGTCCTGAGGAAATAGATGCAGTTGTTAATAGTCTCCCAACAACAACAACAACAACAACAACAACAACAACAACAACGCCCAGGACTAGATGGGTTTAGTGGGAAATTCTATCAGATCTTGAAAGAGGAGCTAATACCAATATTCTTCAAACTATTACACAAAATAGAAACTCAAGGAATACTACCCAATTCATTCTATGAAGCTCCAATGAGATTTTTGTAACTGAGCAGAGGTTTCATTTAAATATTTATTACATTATTTAGCATGCATGTCTATATATGTATGTGTGCATGTGTGTGTGTGCATGTGTGTGTGTGCGCAACACACTTTCAGAAGTCATAAGACAACTATTAGAAATGAGCTATCTCTCTGGTCGAGAATTTTTGGTGAGACATCTTGCTGGCTCCAGCACATATTAATTTTTAAATTTAATTTATTAGCTAAAAATTTTCATACAATATATTTTGATCATATTCTTTCCCCTTCCTAATCATTCTGAGACCCTTCTTACTTCCATACTCCCCCCAACTTCATATTCTTTCTCTATCTTTAGAAAAACCACAAAATTGAAAATAAAAACAGAAAACTCAATCAAACAAAAAATACCCAAGCAAAAAAAAAAATCACAAACAAAAATCAACATGGTCTGCTATGTGCAGGGTGATAAATGGAACTATTTGCATTCTTCTACATGCAGACATCCAGCTTGACCAGAACCATTTGTTAAAAGTTCTTTCTCTGTCTCTGTCTCTCTC
>BDUI01001127.1:99802-114565 GCA_002335545.1 Apodemus speciosus
TATAGACCAGGCTGGCCTCGAACTCAGAAATCCACCTGCCTCTGCCTCCCAAGTGCTGGGATTAAAGGCGTGCGCCACCACGCCTGGCTAAAAGCTATTATTTTAATTATGTGAATGTGTGTGTCTGTGCAAGTACCTCACATGAATGCAGGTACCTGCAGGAGCTGGATCTGTGAATCCCCTCAGAGCTGGAGTTACAGTGGTTGTGAACTGCCTGACTTGGGTGTTGGGAGTCACTTGGGTCCTTTACAAGAGCAACAAGCTCTTAACTACTGAGCTACCTCTCCAGCTATGTTTATCTTTTTTAATCATAGCTTTTGCTTTGTACTTGGAAAACATTTGGTACACATGGATTTAAGAATTTTAAATATTTGCTTTTGGCTTTTGTAGTGAATTCGACATTATATCTTCTTTTAAAAAATTTAAAAACAGAGTAGCATCTATTTACATTCTCCACTTAAATTTCCTATTGAAAGTTTAATATCAAATATAATACAGAAACTACACAGGTATCTATGTAACTCAAGCAGCTGGGAGGTAGAGATCTTTTGTTATCACCAGTCATGACAGCAGACAGAACTGTCATGCTACCTTGGAAGTAACCATTTCTTCATATCTTCTCAAGAGTTACATTAACATAATTTTCTTAAATCTTATTGCTTATCTGACTCTCTAAGCATATGGCAAAATTCCACCATACATTGTCTATAATCTGTCAATTTCACATTATCTTTTCTTCCTTGCAATCTGCCTAAGAACATGAGTCACTTGTCCAAAACTTCTTGGTCTCAGGTTTTGACATTTGTATTTCCAGGGAATGGTATTTAACTGAAGCTAAAATTAAAGACACCCTATTAGAATCTAATACTCCACGTGTGTACAGGAGCCCAGAGGCCAGAAGTGGACACTAGATTCCYTAGAACTGGAGTTAACAGTTACAGTGATTTTGAGATGCCCATATGGGGATAGAGAACCAAGCATATGTCCTCTACAAGAGCAGTAAGTGCTCTTAAACCACTGGCTCTCAACCTTCTTACAGCTGCAACCTTAAAGTACAGSTCCTCATGTTGTGGTGACCACCAGCCGTATCATCAAAATCATCACCATCACCACCACCACCACCACCACCACCACCACCACCACCACCACCACCACCACCACCACCACCACCATCACCATCATCATCAGACAGGGTTTCTCCAAGTAGCCCTAGCCTTCTTGGAACTTTTTCTGTAGATCAGGCTGGCTTCGGATTCAGAGATCCGCCTGCTTCTGCCTTCCAAGTGCTGGGGTGTGCACCACTACTGCCTGGCTTATAAAGTTATTCTCATCACTACTTATAACTGTAATCTTGCTACTGTTCTGAATCGTAATATAAATATCTGATATGCAGGATCTGATATGTGATCCCTGYGATTTTAAATTATGAAATATATTCCTATTCTCAAATCATCTTTGCTGCTTTTATGGCTCTTACATTCTTATACTTGTGAGACCTCAGTGGTGTTTTACAATTGGGACAACTATGACATAACCATTACACCAATCAATATTTGCCTGTCCATCTTTCCACTCATGCTTAATCTAGTCACCAAAGCAATTTTCTACCTCAGGATCATTTAGACTAGAAATCTTTCTTAAAATAGCCACTACTTTTCGTTAAAAGTGTGCATTTATTGTTTGTTTGGAGACAGGATCTCACTATGTAGCTGGGTTGGCCTTGAACTCAGAGATCCTCCTGCCTATGACACTCAGTGCTGCAATTTTAAGGTGCCACTGTGGTCCATACTTTTTTTTTTTAAATAAGCTCAATGCTATGAGTTTTGATATCTCCTGCTGTATGGCTCCTTTTTTGTACTTCCTACAATCAAGTATACTGTAAGGTTCTCTACACAGTCAAGTTATTTTGGTGGTTCTTCAGATTTGTATACATATGTAAATTATAAATAGTTCAGAAATCTGTAATTCAATTACATCCTTAGTTGAGTAATAGAATTACACCTGTATTTCTCTGGAAAGGTCTGAAATCTAGTTTTCTATAATACAAGCTTTAATTCTAATATTCTAATATAAAAACAACAAAAAAGCTTTCTTTAGCGGACCCTAATAGTCCCTATCCRTATCTCAGGGTTCCAACTATTGTCGTGAGTCAATAAGTCTAAGTGGTGCACTCAGATGTTCTCAGCTGCAGATTCTTAAACAAAGCTGTTAAATACAAAACCAGCACAGATAATAATCAATGGACAGTGCTGTGTTCCAATAAAACCTTGTTTAGAAACACAAGCTAGTGGGCTATAGTTTACCTATCCTTGCTTTCTATGAACTGTAATGTTTGCTCCTAGATTTGTCACCTTTTGCCATGAATGTAATTAAATAAAACATGAACAATATATAAATCTGGCTCTTTCTTAAGAAGTGAAATCTGTTAGTGGCATGCTAAATTCCTTCACCAATCAATACAACAAATCTGGTATAATTTCAATATATATATAAAAAGAAATGCACATAGAATTTAAAATGAAAATTTAGAAACTTAATAATACTGTCCTTTAAAAGGCAATGAGTGATTATTCACTTAGTTAAAACTGAGAGGAAGCAGAGAGAGGGGTGAAGTAGTAACCTCCCAGGTGTGAGGCGTTCTGTAGGACAACGCCCACTAGCTATCACTTGAGGAAAATCCTGAAATGTTCCAGGCTAGAAAACAAAGGAGATGCTGTCATCTACAGTAAGACATTAGTATGTTATGGTTTTGGGTATTATTGTTTCATCTGTAAGAACTTGACGAAGCACAGATTTCTCTAGTCAGACACTTTTTATATTCAGGTCTCCAAAAAGTATCTTTTACCTTAGAGATGAAGATATATTCAATTGTAATAAAAACTCTCATAATTTATAAAAATATTCCCCTCTAAGATAAAAATTTCTCTCTAACCTCATCTTCTTTAATGAGTATATGTACTTCATATCTGAGACTCCTAACTGAGAAACTAAAGAGTATTAGTGAAAAGAATCTTACCCCAGGAAAACTTTCACACGAACTTCCTTTTTGGTCCTTGATATTGTCTTCAGTGTGGTAATTTCAGCATCATACCAAAATCCTCTTTTGCCTGGATTTTCTACATTGTAATTGACCATTACCACATCACCAACATTTAGTTCATTCCATTTTAAAGTGGTCCTTGCTCGTGGTCGAAGATCCTTAACATTCATTTCTAGTGTACCACTTTCTGGATATCTGAAGGAACAGGAAAACAACCCACACAATAGAGCTTAGAATTATTTCCACAGAAGGCTGAATTTGTATGTGTTAAATACAAAGACCTAATTTACAGAGTTGAAGAAAAAATAGTTTCCAGTGGTGGAGGTAGCACATGAAGAGGCAGAGGTAGGAGAGGGAATTTAGATCAGCCTGGATTATGTCTTTAAAAAGTACACAGACACACAGACACACAGACACACACACACACACACACGCACACATGCACGCACGCACGCAGCAACATCTTTTATCACGGAGTATATCTCTCACTTGTACTGCGACTCACAGGTGACCACGAGTGAGCGCTCTCCCAGGCAGGGTAAGCCCACACAGGTACTTTCATGGCGCACAGTTAGGCCGGCACATTCCATGCTCTGTATACATCATCCTATGAGTTGGGATTTCTTTCCGGACTCACTTTCTGTGTGTGTCTGTGCATATGTGAATTATCATGCCCACTGAGGCCATCACATCTCCTGGTGCTGAAGCTGAAGGCCGTTTTGACAATTCAAAGTGTGGGTGCTAAAAGCCAAACTCAAACTTTTTATAAAAGCTGAAAGTACTCTTAATGCTGAGCTGTATCTCCAGATCCTATTTTTTTTGTATTTTTTATGTAATGAATTTATTTTGCCAAATATTGCTGTTATAATATCCTAAATGAGATTGTGTTTTTCTTGATGATACTTAAGGGATATTTATTAATGGTTTTAATTAACATAGTAAAAGCTAAGGAAGATATCAGTTGTTAGCTAAGAGATGGAATAGTAAGAACACAAATCCTTGTTTCATATTTAAGTTTAAAAATTATGATGTCGNACACACACACACACACGCACACATGCACGCACGCACGCAGCAACATCTTTTATCACGGAGTATATCTCTCACTTGTACTGCGACTCACAGGTGACCACGAGTGAGCGCTCTCCCAGGCAGGGTAAGCCCACACAGGTACTTTCATGGCGCACAGTTAGGCCGGCACATTCCATGCTCTGTATACATCATCCTATGAGTTGGGATTTCTTTCCGGACTCACTTTCTGTGTGTGTCTGTGCATATGTGAATTATCATGCCCACTGAGGCCATCACATCTCCTGGTGCTGAAGCTGAAGGCCGTTTTGACAATTCAAAGTGTGGGTGCTAAAAGCCAAACTCAAACTTTTTATAAAAGCTGAAAGTACTCTTAATGCTGAGCTGTATCTCCAGATCCTATTTTTTTTGTATTTTTTATGTAATGAATTTATTTTGCCAAATATTGCTGTTATAATATCCTAAATGAGATTGTGTTTTTCTTGATGATACTTAAGGGATATTTATTAATGGTTTTAATTAACATAGTAAAAGCTAAGGAAGATATCAGTTGTTAGCTAAGAGATGGAATAGTAAGAACACAAATCCTTGTTTCATATTTAAGTTTAAAAATTATGATGTCGATAGGGGTTAGGGAGATGACTCATCAGTTAAAGGAAGTGGGGGACCTAGGTTTAGTTTCCAGTACCCACATGGCACCTTACGACCATCCCTAATTCTAGTCCTGTGGGACCCCACAGTCTTCTAGCAGCTGTGAGTACCTAGTACAYGCATGGTGCAGACGCACACATGCACAAACAAACAAAGTAAATAGGCGCTGGAAGGATGGTTCAGCCATGAGGAATACTATTGCTTTATTACAGCATTTGCTCCCAAGACCAGAGTTCAGTTCCCAGCAGCCACATGTCCCTTCACAACTGCCTCTAACTTTAGTCCCAAGGGACCTAACTGACACCCTCTTCTGAGATCATGGGACACAAGATGCATACGTGGTGCACAGACAGACATACAACGTGCAGGCAAAAATGCCCAAACACGTGAAACAAAAGTAAATGTAAAAAAATTTTAACTATCATCGCCATCGTTTTGGCAGGCCTAGATGTCATCTCTCAGATCTCAGAGCCAGTTCATCAAGTTTCATGATTTACTTCATTCATGAGCCTGGCTAGCATGTCCCAAGAGGTTCCATTTCCCCAGAAAAAATCCTTGATAAAACTATCGTTCTTCAGTGTAGCAATGCTCCCTAGTAATGCTTAAGACCAAAAACCAAATCAAATAAGACCCCACAGTTTTATATGTAGCAGCGAGGAGAACTATGGGGGGAAACACCTAACCTTGGCCTTAATTCCTTGAGGATTTATTTTGAAGGCGATGGTGTCAGTAYACATCTTTAATCCCAGCCTTAGGGAGGCAGAGGCAGGTGGATCTCTGTGAGGTCAGCATGTGCCAGGATAGCCAAGGCTACACAAAGAAATCCTGTCTAGAAAAGGAAAAAAGAAAAAAAAAAAAAACAGAAAAGATTGATTGATTTTAGGCCCAACTTGTTGACATCATGAAGACAAAGACGGCAAACAAACAATACACCTGGCTTCTATAAAACTAGGTCCTGGTGCCGTTGTGTGTTATTACTTACAAAGAAGTAATTAGCACCTGTTTCCACGCCTAAAATATTCAATCAACTGAAGTGAGCCACACTGCTCTGGCACTTCAAAGTGTGGAGTACAGACCCGGGCATCATAACATTTGCAGACTAACTGAAAATCACATTCTCGGGCAACACTTCAGGCCCAAGTAAGGGATTCAGGAAATAAGGCTCACCATTAAACTTCTACAAATTTTCAGTCAGTCAAATTAACTTCATGCTATAGGAATAAAAACATACTCGTTATAACCTTGAGAATCAGCAGCATTACTAAGGCAGAAGTTAATGAAAGAAAGCTGACCCTTAGCCAAGTGAGCATGTCCAGAATCAAGCTGGTATGAAGTTAGAAGCCACTCCAGCAGCTGGCCTTGGTTCTTTGAAATGAAACAAGGACTATGAAAGTCCTTGGCTCTCAATATAGCTAACTTACTGACAACGAGTACCAATACTGTATGAAATCTTTAATCACCTATTTTAATCAAGTCTTTACACTTAAGTTAAATCTGGTAAAGGAAATTCCAGTATTGGCAAGGGATCCCAGAGACATTTTTCCTCAGTGCCATAAGTCCCTTTGGCAACACTTCCAAATAATTAGCCTCTACTTAGACAGTAAATGATGGAAGGAAAGCCTTACCCTGACAAAGAACTGATGGAAGAAAGAGAAGATAGTTGATTCAGAACCAGAGATAACTGTTTTGAACTTACTCATGTAATCCCATGGAGAAATCCAAACATCATCTTCAGAACAGAAATAGCAAGACAACCTTAAGTACTGTTTACCACCTCCAATTATTCTAAGAGGTAGTTTTTAGAGGATTTCTTTTAATTCACATAAGGACTTTACGTCTTTACTACCCTTGGGTCTTCATTCAAAACATGTTCAATTTTTATTCTGCCTGGGCTTATTAGAGTCCCAATTTGGTTTCTTGCTGTTGTGTACACATAAGAACGCTATTCTAAATCTCTGCAACTACTCTTAACCCCCCCCCCCTCCCTGGCCACACCAGAGTGAACTTAGTGCTTCACCCGATGGTTTTAAGAACTAAACACTATCTAATAAGCCCAAGTTGCTGGCATTCTGTCATTAAACCTAAAGAAGAAACCTTTGACAAGTACAGTCACATCTATGGTTCTGTTCTAGTTCAATGGTCAGATCTGAATATAAAAATAACTGACATTTTCCTTGGTATATAAAGTGAAAAGGTTAGATTTGTTTTACTTTAGAGATTAGGAACTCCAAGTGGCTTACAGATGTGAGCCACCAACCCAGCAAAACTCAGATCTTTTCATTCGTAAATCCTCCATTTGTCTGAGTCTTTGAAAAGGTACATATTTAGAATGTAAACATTTTCAACAAAATAAAGGGAGGGCCCAAACAAAGTGTCTCATTTCATTTGGCTGGTGCTGTGAATCTGAAATAGGGCCCTACTCTGTAGCTCAAACTTTGCATCAACTTGCAGTCCCCGTCCCCGCCTTGGCCTCCAAAATGCTGGAATTACATAATCATCCCGCTAGGCTATTTTACAGACATGAAGCATGGTGGAATTCTGAACACTGACAAGTTTTTTGCTACCAAGATCATTAGGTTTTGTGTAGGATTTGTGACTGTACTTAATGTGTTAGAGTTCTTAAACTCATCCATAATCCAAGTGATTCACTGACACACAGAACTCCTTAGAATACAGCCCATCTATAGCTATGATCTCCTACAGCCAAAAAATAAAAATAAAAAATAAGACTGGCCAGAAGAAACTAGGCACACTAGATTCAAGTTCTGAGGGTCCTGTTCCACAGAGACTTGCTTCTTCCAGCCAAACTATAACATGCAGAATACATTTGACCATTCCAACATATTAAAGAGTACAGTCATGAAAGGCTGACCATATAGGTATTCATATACAGTACATACCAAAATTCCAGACTCCCCAAAGCAAATACTCAACCCCAGTTATACTAAAAAAGTCCCCTAAAACCTAATTATCCAAACGTCAGCCAAAGCCAGCTATATAAAAGACCTTTTAAAGGAAGGCAGTCTGGGATCAAATAACATTTCTTTCCTAGAAATGCTAAAAAGAATCATTTTTACCTATTTGTGGGCTTATGTTTTAGGAAGCAGATATTAAGATGAAGGTTGACAGTTTTAAAAAATATGGGGAAGGATCTTAACTAGATGAAAAGGGTCCTCGACCCATTATGATAGACAACTATGTTGAAAAGTGGGGTGATGGGGTATAGGACGTGAAAGGTCTCAGATATCTGGGTAAGTCTTGTCCAACCCAATACTAAACTCAGGTACAGAAATTAACCAGGGCACCTCACTGGGCAGAAACTGACAAGCAAGCCCATGGGCTGAAGGGGACTCAGAAACTATGACCTTGGCTCAAATGCTGTGCCTATCGGCTAGATCAACTTCTTGAAGCTGATGGTAGAATTTTCTTGGACCTCTGAACAGCATACCCACAAGGGATACTAAAGCTGCATATAAAGCCATTTACTCTTCAAATGATTTAAATTATGTGACCTTCTTCAAAATAATCCTCTGATACTTAAATATGTAGGTCAAAACTGGCCATGAGTTGATAGTGATTGAAGTTAAATAATGATGTTGTTCTCTCAACTTGCCAACCTCTTTACAGATTTAACAAAACCAAAAGTACAAGTTAAAAATCTAAACATAAAAGCCTCTCTGCATTTTTTTACCCTCCCCCTTATATCTGCAGAAAACTAATGCTAAACGCAAGGCTTGTAAAGACATGCCCCTTCTGCCCACACCTCCTGACTTCTAAGTATTTCCCAGAGGCAACTGCTTTCATTCTTAGCTATTTTTTGTAGGAGGTAAGGAGGAACATGCAAAATGACATTAACAACAAAATCAAACCCAGGGCCTTAGCCACAGGCATGCTAGGCAAGCAATCTACCACTGAGTCTTATCTCTACCCTCAAAGCCATCTCCTAACTATCTCAGCATCAACAAATAAGATGCTACACTGTATTTTTTAGATGGTTACAATACCTCTCCTCCAAATCTACTTGGCTCACGCATACCTTCTACATAGCATATACCAGGAATTATTTTAAGTTGCTACATGTTTTATAACGATCCTATGACATACACAGTAGTCACTTTATCCTTATCTTGCAGATGAAGTCCAGATGTAAAACACCTTATTTAGATAGTGGTAAGAAGCAGATGTTTCTAGACTCCATACTCTTAAATAAGAGTTGGTATACTTTCTTGCTTTTATTAGTATATTAAATAAACCATGTGGCTTTTAAAAGGTCAGAATTTTTAACCAAGTAATGAAGTACAGTTTAATTCCATCTTTTTGTTTTCCTTCTGGCAACTTTTCTTCTTGGTTGCTGTTTAATGTTCTAGATTCTGCCAGTTATAAAACTCCTCTATAACTAAACACTTTAGATTATCTATGGGGATCTTCAGAATTCCTTTCCCAGGATGTTCTTTCTTTTCCAACCTGAAGGGCCTATTTGGTCAGCCTATAACTATTTCAATACTTTATGATGGTATGTCCTTCCATTGTCTGATATGAGGAATACTCTTTCCTATATATTTTATGCCTTCTTTCTTGGGTAAAACACAACACAGCAAAAGTGGCTCAACTACTCTCTAACTCACATTAACCAAATCAATCATCCCAGATCCCTATTTATATGCTACTTCCAAAGTACCCAGTAAACCCAAGTTCTCTCAAATGCTGTTTTGTTTCTGGTCCACAGATTTCAAATTTCTCAAGAATGTTGCCTGGACCTGGAAGTGGGACTTCCAATTACCACTATACCTGTAATTTTTAATCCATCTTTAGAGTCCTTTCTTACTACACACTCTTGACAATGTAGTGATGTCTACTGTCAAGCCTATTTTCTGCTTCTTTCACTGTTCCTCTTCAAGATCACAAAAACACATCGAATACCTTGTACTGTTGAATGAAATTGTAAATACTTTATCATAGCACTCACCTGGTAAAATGGCAAGTTTTCTGAGACAGCCTGTGTATACTTTAGGATGTTTGAGTTATAACACACTATTGGAAGTATGTTCAGCTTATTAAGTAAAAATCTGCTTTTATAGAATTAAAGCTCGTTAAAAATTATTTTCTGTGTATGAGTGTTTTTGCCAGTGTGCATGCATGTGGACCATGTGCAGATGGTGTGCAGAGGCTGAAGAGAGCAACTGTGGCTGCAAGTGGAGTCATGCATGGTTGTGAGACACCATGGAAGTGCTGAGTACCCACCCTATGCAAAAGTTGCCCAGGGCTCTCAACCTCTAAGCCACTTCTCCAGCCCCAAGGTTTCTTTATCAAGTATGATACACTGAAACCGCTATATCTGAAATCGATTTTGATTGTGCGTGTYTCTTCTTAAAAACTCCATGGCCCAAGTATTTTTAGGTGGCAAATACATTAGTCTATTTTGCATCACTGAAACAAAGCAGCTGAGGCTGCACACCGCTGTAAGAAGAGGGGTTTTGTTTGTTTGCAATTATTTCTAGTTTGTGTTCTGGTGATTCAGTCCTAAACCCGATGGGCTCCACTGATTTCCCTCTGGTAAAGAACTAGAAGTAGATTTAGCATATGATGCGTCACAATGTTGGGTGCATGTATGAGAGGAAGTGAGCCTATCTTGAAATATGAAGTAAAAAACCAGGTCCCATGATACCTTTCAAGGGCAGTTCTGCAACTGAGCTAAAGACTTAAACGTAGGTTCTCCCTTTAAAGGCATCAAAAYAACAGCTCTCACTCTGTCACAGTAGATATGCTTTAACCACATGACCTCTGAGTTAGACACCTAAATCCACATTCGAACTATCAGTAGGAACAAAATTCCATATAGAGTTAACAATATACTTCCTTGCAATTTTGCCTTCAGTGTTCTTAAAATAGCAAGTAAAATATTCATAAGTAGCTAAACTTTTAATTATATCAGAATTTGATAGAGTCTATTCAAGTGTTCCCAGGAAGCCTAACATACAGCTGACGTTACTGCACACTGGTTCAGGTAGCCATTGCTTCCAGCATTACACTAAGAAAAACTGCAGACTATACCAAATACTCTTCAGAAAATGGAAGCTTGAACAACTTATAAGACAAGGTTTAAAGGATTCCAAAAAAGCTGGAGCCATGGATCAAGATCAACTCCCTTTCTACTGCACCAAGAGGCCAGTCTGTATTCCTATACGAGGAAGAATCTAAGCACCTGTTTCTCAAAACCTGAAGTCAAGGCATTATTCCACAGATCCAAGCTAGAGCATACTGGATTTTATCCCACTTTGGTGAGATTTAGATTCTCAATAAGGTTTAAATAAACCAAAAGCTTAAATTTCCCCAATGCATTACCCCAAATGTAATAAAACTCTTTGAGTTACCCTTCATGGTATGTACTTTTGATTATTCTTAACTAAATAACATCTTTATCAACTTAAAACAACCCATTTTTTGCTAACAGATATTGGTGAATAGAGTCTACAGAAATCTGTTCCAGGGAAATGGAAATAAATTTGCCTACAATACTGAAACTTCATTTTAATGAGTGGTTTTTAAGCTAAAAAATCCCAATGCTTAAAACTATTAAACATGGCAGTCACCAACAAAATCCCCCCTCCTTTTTTTTTTTTTTTTTCCAAAACATTGCTCCCTGGAAGAAATATGTTTAAATAAGGACACCATTCATCTGTAGGCATGTTCTAGTTTAGAAAATCTTTAATGTCAAGCTGCATGCAAAAAGAAAACATTTCATATTCTAACAGAAAATATTATGACATCCTATGACACCTAAAATTTAGAACTTACAAACAGGTTACTCAGAACTGCTTATATGGGGATTTTACAAATTATATGAAAATACATCTCATTTTCAAACACATTAGCAATGATGAATTACTGTTTTTATAATGGTAGAAAAACAACTGGGTTAAAAATATCTAAGCTCAAAATACAGCACTTTAAAAATACTTACCGAAATAACCTGAGTTTATTCAACTCTTTTAAAAGGCAGAGCATTCCATTGTTATTTTTCAATGTTATAAGAAAAACATCAAGTAGATGTTCACAGGAAGAAAGTAAGTCATAAAAGCTTATACACAATATTAAATTACCCGAAGTTGTTCTTTTTACATCCATAAATGTGTGCATCTCTCATCCCTCATTAGAGAAACATCTTTGGCACATGGTGATTAATACAGAGACTCGAAGCTGGTTGAGTGGTAGAGTAAGCCTGTCCTACTACCCAGTTCTAAATGGATGTACCTACCAAAACCTCATCCCAAGGCACAGGGATCATCACAGAAGAGAGGATGTAAAGATGCTAGAAAGAGCTCTAAGGAAGATACCCACAACAAAGCAGTACATGCTGACTGAACGTGACAGGCCCCGTTACACAACTAAACTCAGAGCAGCTGTGAATGCATACGAAACACCTGCATGAGATCAATCCAGCAAATAGATCAGTGATGGATACAGAAGGGGCCATCAAGTCCCACCCCTGAATGAGGACTATTGACAACTGATGGATGCTGGGAGAGGAAAGGTAATTTTTCCTTAGGGATGTAGCCCCTGAGAAGCTATTCATTCTGCAGCAGATGAGTTTATACCAATGTATATATAGGCAGCACTGGGCTCAGAGCTTTAAGAGAGAAAGAACACATGAAATTGGGAGGGAAATGTGGCACAGGTAGGGAAGAAGTTGTAGGAATGGAATGGAATGTGGATTGTATCAAGACACATGCATGTACAGAAGTTTCAATTAATGAAAACTAAAATCTTACCAATAATCTAAAGACTTGCAACCCGAACAAAATACTCAGTATATTGCATAATCTAAAATATACTGTTCTTTACATTTATTAGGCTTTGGAAACTCTATCTGAAGAACAGACTTCTGTGTTTTCCAAGGGCCACCTAGCACAGGTATGAGGAAGGAGCACCTCAGGAACATGCATCCTAAACAACTTATTTGGATAGAATCTACAGTTATTTCTGACCACCTTGCAAGACACACTCATGTAAAGAAATGATGCATATTTTAAAAGTCAAAAACCAATTCTTATATATATAGCTTCTTTTTGAGTACAAAGTTCTCTCACAACTCAAGATAATAATGATGGCACATGTATGTCTAATGCCTTCTAGTAGCCTTTTGATTATAATCCACTCAGAACCTTGTAATCCATAGAAAACTAGAAAAATATACTTGGAAATCTTTGGTTAACATATTAGTCACAAACAAGAAACAGAACAATCAGTTATTGCAGCAAGATAGATTCTAGCTCTCTATACTCAAGATCAACATGACAAACATTAATAAGAAAAATCTTTGTATCATAATCTAGAAATCATTATATTTGACAAGATTTAATTTTTTAAAAAACCACAACACATCAATACTCTCAAAAGAACCCCACGTTTTGCTACTTTATAAAAAAGTTAACTTCCATCAAAAAAACACCAACTGCCTCTCTAGATTCTATTTGCAGTAGGCATAACTAAGATTACTCAAAGACATGTACCACAGGCTGAGAATAGCTTCAAATATGGTAGCAGTGAGAGTAATTACAAACACCACTTCAATTTCTCTTAACATGCTTACAGTTAACCTCCTTCTTCTTCCAGTCCTTACCCACAGCATGTTTTGCCTTGAGTGAATGCACATACGGTGATACCAGGACTCGAGGCTTGAGCAGCTGGACCTCCAAGTTCCCAGAACACATGGGCTACAGTGACAGACCCTCTACTGACTGCAACATTGCTATGGATCCAAGTATCCAACCCCAATTTCAATATGACCACTTACATATTACGAAAACAATTTCAACACAACAGCAACACATGACATTTATATATACATATGACATACCTTTATACTCATTACCATCTCCCCACAAACAAAAGAATGCCTGATGTCAGCTATTTTGATAGACATTAGACATTAAACATTATTCTAAAGACAAAGAACTTGACCCTAGATGTGGTACATGTTTATAACCCCAGCACTTGGGGAATAGATTGGGAATGTTAGTCTATCTCAGCTACAAAGCAAGTTCAAGGCCAACCTGAACTATGTGAGACCCTAACTCAGTAAAACAGGCTAAAGAAGACATCAATCAACAGTTAAGAGCACTCTCTCTTCTTCCACAGGACCAAAGTTCAGTTCCGAGCGCCCATTTTGGGTGGCCCACAACTACCTCTAACTCCAACTCCAGAGGATCTGACATTCTTCTATTGAATAACTCCTAGGATCTGGAGTTATACAATTTCATGAATGCAACCTTTGAAAAATTGTGTAAGAGTTGGTTTACTCAAGAGTTCATGTAAGTACCACTACGTTACAAAAAAAAWTTTTTTTTTGAGTCACGGTTTCTCTGTGTAGCCCTAGCTGTCCTGGAACTCACTCTGTAGACCAGGCTGGCCTCGAACTCAGAAATCCACCTGCCTCTGCCTCTCAGGTGCTGGGATTACAGGCGTGAGCCACCACGCTCGGCTTATGTTACAAATTAAATGAGAGTAYCCATGTAAGAAATTATCTTAGAGCTTGGTATGTAAAATTTAACACTTTCAAAGGATGGAGAGAGCTCAGGTGGTGAAGTGCTTGCCATACAAACATGAGAACCTGAATTCACGCCCCACTACCCGTAAAACCCTGGGTATGATGGTTCACAGTTGTAATCCCAACACCAGGGAAGCAGAAACAAGGAGATCTCTGGGGCTCAGTGGCCAGCCAGACTAGCCTAAATGAGCTCAAAGCCATTAAGAGATCCTGTCTCAAAGGAGGTACGTGGTATTTTTAAGGATGATACCCAAGGTCCCAACTAAAACACACAAGTATCCCATACATATAAACATTCACATGTGTGTGTGTGTGTGTGTGTGTGTGTGTGTGTGTGTGTGTGTGTATATATATATATATATATATATATATATAAAGACTTGGCATTACCTAACAAAGAATGGTAGGTCTATAAGCCTATAACCCAGCAATCAAACACCAAGGCAGGGTGCCTCCTCCTCCAAGTGTGAAGCCAGTTCAGGACGCACAGTGAGCA
>BDUI01001128.1:147255-159572 GCA_002335545.1 Apodemus speciosus
CACCGCCCGGCTGGTTCCCATCCTTTTACTGTTACTTGGAAGACAAGACCTCAACTATTACCAGCAACCTCAGCCCACATCACACAGGGACATGAATGAGCCCAACCCAGACTATCTCATCTCAAGTCAGGTAGACATGACTCATTTTTTTAAAAAAGGTACCAGGCCAACTCATGAAATTATAAGCAATGAATACCCATTTTTAAAAAGTCATTAAGTCTGAGGTCACTTGTCATAGAGAAAGCTAGGATTAATGAACTGGCAAAGAAAAAACTCCAACTGCCAACAGGAGCCATACTCAAGGGCTTGCCAACTCTGTATAATCGCCCTGCAGCCCTTGTTTGGACAATCTTCCAAGTTTTATTGAAAATCTGTGAGGTCTCACAACAGGATTCTCATCAGAACTTAAGTCTCACTAAGTTCTCTATTAAGAAACATTCTGCTTGAATTCTCTATCACTATGAAAATCTCAAAAATACAAGCCTGTGGAAAAAAGCACCACCAACAAATGCCACTTACTTTAAGTAGTTCATACATATAAAACCGGATATCAAAGTCGGTCAGGATCTGGTAGAGTTGCTGAAATAGATTTCAGAAAGCAGAGAGTTAACTTTGACTGTATTCTGATATTTTTGGGTTTTTTTACTGACAGGGTTTCTCTGTGTAGCCCTGACTGTCCTGGAACTCACCCTGTAGACCAGGTTGGCCTTGAACTCTTAAATCTGCCTGCCTCTGCCTCCCAAGTGCTGGGATAAAGGCAGGTGCCACCTCTGTGCAGCTTTTTTTTCCTTTTCTGTATTCTGATATTCTAAACCCTGGCCTTCGCCTGCAAACTTAGTGCTTAAGTTATGGACACCCAAGAGTTCCACTTTCAAGAGAGTGGGGAAAGGAAGGAGTTCTGGAGAGGAAACACTTCAATGAAGTGTTCCACGAAAAATCTCAATAAGCATGGCCACACTACCGTGAGGTCCAAGTTGTTGAACTGTGCACATGCTACTGCACAGCAAGCATACCATACACAAACTACTCCTTGAGAGCCTGCCACACACAGCAGAACTACTCCTGCAGAGTCCGAGGAGTATTAGGAGAATAAAACAAGTTTGTAAAAGAAACAAGAAAAATGAGACATTTGGAGATGGCAAGAAACTTTCCAAAAATCTATGCTTTGCTCTTCAAACTATTCCAGGCTGAAAAGAAAGATTTCACAAGCAACACCTGATTTTGTAAAAAAAAGATTTATAAAATCGGGCATTTAAAAAATAAAAAGATGGCAGTGTCAAACATGACAAGGTAACATGCTCRTGGAAAGTTTCATTACTGATAATTCCCAGATCCACCTCATGGGAGTTTGAAATACATTTCAGTTTCTGAGAGACGAGTAACGGCAGCATTAAAGCACCCCAAGCCCAGCAGGTTTCTTATCTACTACGCACCTTTGATAATAATTCTAATCAAGTCTCCTTTCTGTCAATGTAGGTAGCACTTTCTACAAATCATGTTAGTTGGAATGGCTTTAAACTTTTACTCTATTAGAAGAGAGTCATGTATCATATTCCCTTCAAGGAGTACAGAATGGATATGACACTAATTCTATGAGGAAAATAAAACTGCTCATTGGCAAAAATTACAACAAAACTAATAAAAGGTGTTTTCCAAGCCCAAGTGTAGAAGAAAGCCCCCGACCCCCAACCCCTCTGGCCTTTAGGGAAGAATAAACTAGTCCATCCAGCTGAGTAGGAATGTGTACCTCTCCCGGCCTCAGACAGCTGCTGGCTCAGGCCCACAAGCTCCTGTGTTGCTAGGGACTCAACCCTGGACGGCCCTTGAGAATTGAGCTGTTCTCAAGCATACTCACTCACTCACCATTTCTGCCAGGGACTTTCAGCATCCTAAGGACCAAACCCAAGGTTTCTGTTTTCCCAGACTTGTGTTTCAAAGCAGGTTTCTTATCTACTACTTGGTCACAACTTGCAACTAGGATGTGCAGGTCTAAGCTTTAGATACCAACTTGGGTGAGACAGATCAATAGTACAGGCTGTGCTAAAATGACCCAGAGGTCAATAAATAGTCCAGAAAAAAAAAAAAAAACCCAAATTCACAAATTCTCAGAGTGCTAGGATTTTTTTATCCAGAAAACCAATGGGCTTTTATTTGAACCTTTAATCTATAAAATGCTTTTCTTATATCATGTGCTATATACAAATGGTAATATAAAGGGCCTRTGGCATAAAAAATGTCCTTGGGCTGTCAATAAATCTAATTATTTGAACCAGTACCATACCACTTTTACTGACTATGAAAGACATTACCTACACAACAGTGCTGGGATCTACTCCATTACAAAACCCTGACACTCACCGTGACCTTTTCCCCACAGGTATTCTTGGTGGGAAGTTTAAACTCTATCTGGGCCAAGTAGTCACTTGGGCTTCTAATTAAGGCCTCTCTAGGGAACCTGAGTTCCTTTAATAGTTGTTGCTACAATCCCCACTGCAGGCTGCAAGAACCGCCCTCTCTGAAGACAACATGTATCCGTCCTCCACTGTCCCTTTCCAGTGCTCCTCTCCCAAACCTTCCTATCAGCGTTCTACAGAAAATCAGGAGTCTCCCTTCTTTGAATCCTAGGCCACGCTGCGGTCCCTCCTCTGAAGCTGTGGTTCTCAACCTTCCTGGTTAGYGCTGCGGCCCTTTAATACAGTGCCTCGTGTTCTGAGGACCCCATCTAGGACATTCTGTTGCTTCTTCCTAACTGCACTTATGCTGCTGTTATAAATTGCAATGTWAATACCTGACATACAACACCCAAATGGGGTGTAACACACAGGTTCGGAACCACAGCGAGATTCCCAGTGGCCCTAGAATTAGCACCAGGCCCTGGCAGCAGTCTGGAGTTCAAGAAGTAACTCCTCACTGCTGTGAGCATAAACCTGTCTCCTGCCTAGAACTCCGTGGTCCTGTCACCGAGTGCCCGGCTATGCACATAAGGGAACAGGTGCCCTCAGCTGATGGTGGGCACTACCCTGGTGACTCAGATTCTKAACTCTCCTCACTTTCCCAAACACACTATGTCATAGATCCATTGCACAGCTGTAACCTACACCATTTTCTATACCAAACCCTCAAGCCAAGTCCACACAGCAGGACATCTAGCAGATCTAGCTCCTCCACATTTGCTTTTATGCTTGCCAGGAAACTAGAAAGAAACAGAACCACTTTCCCTCCAGCTACGTGGGGAATATTAACTGAGCAACTACAGAATACTGGCAGGAAGTAAACAGTTTGCACATTTGCATAAAGACTTATCAAAAACAAGCCAAGCTTCTGTTTCCTGGAAGATTATGAGCTCACAAATAAAGGCACTTGCTGCCACACCCAACAACCTGAGTAAGATCCCTAGGACCCATATGGACAAAAAAGGACTGACTCCTGCAAGTACAATTTCCCACACACATGTATATGCATGCATGCACACTAAATGTAATAAAGTAAGAGTAAAGAGAAGACCGCTTTCCCTTTCCAATTGGGCTGCAAAGCTTCAACCACACTCAAGTTTCCCTGAAATCAGCTCTACTACAGGAGTAATCTAAGAAGCCTGGATGAAGATATCTATCTTGGGCTTTTAAATAAACCCTAGGTCTGAACAAGAGAATGGAAGACACTGCAATTTGATAGCTAGGCCTGAGGTCTCCCATGCAAAGTCACATATGCCCAAGGAATGGCCGGCCACACTGGGCCTTACTTATTCCTATGCACAAATGCAGATGGTTGAGAGCTACCATGTGGTTGCTGGGAATTGAACTCAGGAACTCTGGAAGAGCAGACAGTGCTCTTAACCACTCACCAGCCCTTATAACATTCTTAAGGCACAGAAAACTGACACACATTTTCCTGTACACTTGTTCTGAGACATGATCTTCCTGTGCAGATCAAGGTGAGCTAGAACTTGCCATGTAGCCGAAGTTGGCCTTGAATTTAGAATTCTTCTCTCCCAGTCTCCTAAGCACTGGGATTATAGGTGTGTGCCACTATATCCAACTCTTGAGAACTTTCAAGCCTGGGTGTATGCTGGTAAGTGGTCACTCTTACAGACTTTGCCATTAAAAAAAGARTTGTCTTAAGGGCTACTATGTTTCTTTTACTTTGACATATAGGAAGCAGCTGGTCGTTTAAAGGAGGAACTAACAAAACTAGTACCTCTACCATGAAATCAAACACCAGGGAARAATGATTAAGGTMACATAGCACTAATCATCATGATTAAAACATGATCCACATTAGAATCAGTGAACACCGGGCTGGAGAGATGGCTCAGAGGTTAGGAGCACTGACTGCTCTTCTGAAGGTCCTGAGTTCAATTTCCAGCAACCACGTGGTGGCTCACAACCATCCTTAATGAGATCTGACACCCTCTTCTGGTGTGTCTAAAGACAGCTACACTGTACTTACATATAAAAAAATAAAATAAATGTTAACCAAAGAGCCAGTACTACAAGGCCTGGGTATCTGAGCTACYTGGGACCCAAAGTGTTTCTCCTGTCAGGTAATCTTCAGCTTTTAGAATCTTTGCATCAGCATAATGAAATATCTTGGTTCTTAGACCCAAGTCTAAACATAAAATTCATTCATGGTTTTGTTTGGGGGTATTTTTTATTTTACAGGGTTTCTCTGTGTAGCTCCGGCTGTCCTGGAACTCTCTGTAGACCAGGCTGGCCTCAAACTCAGAAATCCGCCTGCCTGTGCCTCCCAAGTGCTGGAATTAAAGGTGTATGCCACCACCGCCAAGCTATTTTACTTAATTTTTAAACAGGGTTTTTCATGTAGCCCAAGTTAACCCCAAATTCCCTTTGTCTTCTGCCTTTTGAGTGCTGGGATTAGAGGCCCCAGCCACACCTGGCCAAAATCCATCTGTGTTTCATAGCCACAGACCTAGGTTCATACCTTTTGAGACAGGGTCTAACTATGTAGTCCTAGATGGCAGACAGAGACCTACCTGTCTCTCCTTCCCTCGTGGTAAGATTAATAGCATGTACCACCAATCAGCTTAGTCAAGACTTTAAATAGTTAAAAACCTTCATGATATGGTTCCCATTTTTCTACTTGTGGGGTGACACACATTTGAGATTTTTAGACTAGGGCTGCACAACCTGGATAGATCATATTCTCTGAACACAAGTACAAGTACAATCAAATTAGGAATCAAGAAAGATTCTTTGAAATGCCCAGTTGATCTTGAACCATATGCTCTCAAACATATAGCTCATAAAAACATTATGGGGGACAATATATACTGAGAACAGTTACATGATAGTGGGTGGATTACAGTGTAAATAACTACATGTCTTGGATTCTATGACCACACAGGTATTTGCTCAGGCTCCATTAACAGCATATGTATGACAATGTGCCACTAACTCCAAGATGACTCAGCAAAAAGATGAAGCAAGCAATGGGATGGAACACCGGGACACGCAAACCCTGACCTGGGCAGTGGCTGATTGTGGCCACTCTGCGAAATGTCTGGGAGAAAACACATAGCCCCCAAGCTCAAGATTTGCATTTTGAATTTAAAACCCGTCAAACAGTAACAAACAAGAAATCAGGAAGAGAGCTGCCTAGATTTATATACTGTGTGTATGCATTTAGAGAGAGCAGTGAGGAAAAACTACGCAAACTAACTTTATAGATGCAACACAACCTATGTATCAAGATGAAACATCTCCACAATGAAAGGAAACTTACAAATCAAAGCTGATTACCAATGGTTCAATAAAAATCACTMRACAAGTTGTGCACACTGCATGGTTGCTTTTGTTTTGTCGTGTAGTAATAGAAAGGGCACTCAGGGTCCTGTGCATGGTAGCTAGGGAGTAAGTGCTAGGTGAACACAGACCACCAAGCAACTGCAGAACCCATGGCACTGACGTGTCACCCTAACATTCAGTCAGGACAAATTCTCTGTAGAGTACTTTACAGCCAGTTATTAATACACTTCACAGTAAAAGGGAAATGATGAAAAGGGAAATCAGCCAGTCTGGTCTACAGAGTGAGACAGGACAGCCAGAGCTACACAGATAAACCCTGTCTTGAAAAACAAAAACAACCAACCAATAAAAAAAGGAAAAGCACACACAGCAGAAAATAAAAAATCCCGCGTAAGGTTATAATGATGAACAGATTGCCAATTTGTGAACTGTCACCCTACTTAGAAGACGTTTCAGAGCCATCATTCACCACTCCAAACTCCACACGCTACCTGATATTTAGTGTTCTTTTTTTAGGCTGACCAAAATAGCTTGGCTTGGTGTTCAAAGGGGATTCCCGTCAGTCYCCTTCACCTGAAGGTTCTCTAAAGTTAGGGGGCTGAGTCCAGAACTGGGAGCGAAACAACAGTCTGAAGCCGGGAAGCATGTTCGTGGACACTACAGACTTCCAAAGCTTCCGGCAGACAGTGAGGAGTCCACACAGTTTCAAACTAAGAAGCACAGAGAGGTCCAGAAATGGACAGACACAGCAATGTCTGAAAGAGAACCAACAGCAAGCTGAAGGCAGGAGCTGTGAGCTAGCACACCAAATCACTGAAATCTGCACGAGACCCTACAGCACTCAACTGGAGACCAATAAGACCCAACAGCCATGGCAGCCTTAAGACAGGAGGTCACTGCCTTTCAGAGCATAACTCCAAACAGTAGCAGCAACCATCAGAGACAACGCAATTGTGAAGAAAAATAGATGAACAGAGCCGGGCGGTGGTGGCGCACGCCTTTAATCCCAGCACGTGGGAGGTAGAGGTAGGCGGATTTCTGAGTTCGAGGTCAGCGTGGTCTACAGAGTGAGTTCCAGGACAGTCGGAACTACACAGAGAAACCCTGTCTCGAAAACAACAACAACAACAACAACAACAAAAAACCGAACGGCATGCGGAGAAGATGCAACAATTCTCTGTGAGGAAACAGATATTACATAAAGTGTAAGAGAACAGGACTATTTTTAAAAATTCAGAGACTGAAATGGACTCTAAAATACAAAGTCTAACATTTGAATTATATTCAAGACAGTGAGATCAAGAAATGGGGGAGAAATTAAAGAACACTGAAAATATGGAAAGCCATGAGCTTTCAGATGGAAACCGCTCAGCTCAGCAAGAGCCCAGCAGAAAGGATGAGAGCGCCCACAGGAAGGCGCATTCTTGAACACTCACAAGACTGCGATGAAGAGAAATTCTTCAACAYGTCCAGAAACAGGAAAGAGAACTCTTTAGATTGAACAGGAATGGAACCATTGCTGACACTGGAACAAACTCTTCAAAACAGAAGCAATCAGGAATTCAACACAGAATTATAGTGAAGATGTGAGTGAAGAGAATAAAAGATATTCTCAAATATGCAACTTTCAAAAATGACTGATTCCCATGATTTCTTTAAAAGCACATCTTTCAAAAAAATATTCTTTAAAAGATTATCCATGTCTTCAGAACACCTCCTTTAAAAGTTCAGATACCAGAGAAACACGCTTCCCAGGACATTAGAATTTGTTAACTCCCTACAGAACCTGGCAGATTCCACCTCCRAGAAACACAAAATGCTGGCCACTGATTTTACCTGTAGAGGAGTTATAATAAAAACACTTGTTACATACAGGAAAGGTATAAAATTTACTACTTCATTTTAAGCAAATGTATCCTTTTAGCTTTCATTAGATACCCTTAGAGAGATTAGCTAAGGAAATTACATGTGCAAATAAGGTTCATTCATTTCAGCTGCAACACAAATGCTAGACACCAGCGTATGACAAAATGGTTTTATCTCTAGACCTTCCCTCAACAATTCACAAGTGTCTGATTCCTTGCCAGAGAGTTGTACTCACCCACAATTCCTCTCAGACCCTTGGAAATCAACATTACTATTTTTGTTTTTATASTGTTTTCAAACTGTGTTCTAAGATATRCTTTCTTTTTGTATGTCTTTTTCGTATGTCTTTTGTGTGACACCAGAAACCTTATTAGTAGGCTCYGTAAATAAATACAATAAAACGAACCCATGAACCAAGTTTAAAGCTGCACATGGCTGCTTATTTTTATAACCCCAGTGGTCAGGAAACTGAGGCAGGAAAGCCTGGAAGAGTGTCTCAGAAACCATTCAGTGTTTTAAACATTCTCTTAAAAGAATACTTCAGCTGAGCAAGAGTGGCATACACTGAGTACATCTCAGTACTCTGTAAGCCGAAGCAGGAGGATCTCTGAGTTTAGCTGGTCAACAGATTCAGTTCTAGCCAGCCAACCAGCCAACCAAACAGCCAGCCAGCCAACCAACCAACCCCTCACTTTAAAATAGTATATCCTGATCAAAAAGAAGACAATATATGTATTCCAGGACAAGGTTTTTTGATAACAGTGACTCTCGGTAGGTTTTTGCTATCAACTGCTGTAGTGTATATGAACATATTTAGTAGCTTCAATCCAATCATTCCTTACACAGAAGTTCTCTTTCCACTTTTCAGCAATGGCAGATGTCATGAAAATCAAAGTTAACACCCACTAAAACTGTGCTGTATAAAACAAGTGTGTTACAGAGGAGGCATTACAGCTCATGTTACAGAGGACTCCACAGCACAGCTAACTCCTTGAGGTAGCAAGCCAAAGGGCAATGAATATCTCCTCCAGACTCAAGAACCCCARCAAAGGTCTGCACTATTCAGGATCCAAGTTGTCATGTGACTTACCAACAATATCCATGAGTGCTCTGATTCGGAGTTCAAATGGTACCCAAGCCACTCCCTCCTACCCCCATTAACCCCATGCCAGAAAGAAGCATACACACCTTAAAATCTGTATTATTGATATATTCAAATACCAAAGCTGGTGTCTTTGACTGAAAGAGAGAACAGTGAATTTTTTTAGATACTCAGACAGTAATAAATACAATTTGCATGGCCCCTCCCACAAACCTCAAAGATGAAAAGGGGATTCCCAAACCAGAGGCGGCATAGATTTTCTTGTTTTTCTAGATTTGCTCTTGTGTGTCCATCTCCAAAAGGATCTGAAAAGGGTACTGGAGTCCCTGGAGCACTATGCAGCTGTGAGCGGACTGAAATGAGTACTGGGTCCGAGCTCAGGCCCTCTGGGAGAGCATCAAGTACTCATATGTTGAGTAATCTCTCCAACCCTGAAAACCTTTTTTTTTTTTTTTTTAAACTTAAAATCTCAATTATTTATGATGTCTAGATTGCTTTAAAATAAAGTGGGAGGTGGGAAAGGGGCAAGGCTATAGGTTGGCATGAGTGAATATTGCTTAAGTTCAGTCATGCTCAGCAGGCACAGTATATACTATTTACTTATGTGTATAATGTTTTAAAAAGGAGGATTATTCTCCAAATAAATATTCTCAGCAGCCCTGAGCAACTCATTTTATTAAGATTTACTCTTAGCAATCCCCCAAGTCTCCGCCAAGTATCAAGAGCTGCACACTTTGATCATAGTTGAGTAAGCAAGATGCATACAACAGTTTTTATAGGTTTTCAGAATCTGTTGTTTTAAGCTCCTAAACGATCATCTGGGCTCAGAGGYACACCAGTGTAATCCAACTTTTTTTAAAAGTCATATAGCTGGAGAGATGGCTTGGTGGCTAAGGACACCTGCTGTGTGAAAGCAAGAGGACCTGRGCCTAAATCCCCCACGACTATGCAATAACTGGGTGTGTAATGTCCAGTGTGTGGAGACAGGGAGATCTCAGCTCAATGGGCACTCAGCCTAACTGAAAAGACTTCTGGCTTCCAAACACATGCACCCTCGTACACTTGTGCATAAAGCACAWAGCACTCTCCACACAAAACCAGAGTCTTTAATGGAAGCAGTCAAGTGTTGAGTTTAATACTTCCTTTAGAAAGCTAGAGCGTCAAATGTCAGGTTTACTTAGGTGAAATAAAATCATGCTAATTGGCAGAAATAATGTTTCAAGACTGGAAGAAAAACAGTAGTTTTAGGGTTATAGAAATAAAAATTCATCTCAAAATTACTGCTGAGAACTTTAGCTCCAAATTCTTAGGGAGTGGGCCATAGCACACAGTCTTTACCTGAGCACTGTGGATTTCTAGTAGCACCAAGAACAAATGATCCTAAYATAATCATCAAGAACCTGACCTTTCTGCAGACTCAAGTAAGCCTAATCTCAAATTCAGGGGCTAAGGCTTCCCTTTCCATTTCTACCTACATCTATTTAAAAGAAGAATTACTTTAAATTACATGTATAAATTTGTGTTCCCTATTTGCAGGTGAGTACGGCTGTCCACAGAAGCCAAGTATCTGACCCCTCTAGCGCTGGAGTTACAGGTGGCTCTTAGCTGCCTGACATGGGTGCTGGGAATAAAACTCAAGTTTTCCAGAAAATAACATGCTTTTAACCACTCAAGTTCTACTTCAATTTTTTGCTTAACTCACATATTACACACACAAGTTAGTAAGTTACAAATACTAAATCAGGTACCGGTAACTTCAGTTAACTAAAAGGGGAAGGGAGGAAGGAAGAAGGAGAGAAAGTGGTGGGGAGGGAGGGGCCTTACAAACCATGTACTGACTCCTATNGTGGACAAATCCTTAACCTGAACATTAACTAGTTCTGGGCTAGCCATCAATCTGAACTATGCAGGATAGGATATATTATTTAATGACAATCAGTTACAAACTTGTATATAACAACCCCTTCTCAGGCTTGATCAGGTTCCAAAAGAAAAATTTTTTCTCATCCTGTATTATTACTGTGCAGGTGGGCAAATTAATGYTTGTCAGYTTTTGTTTCCTTACAGCATGATGCCAACAACAGCAGTGCCCTCACAGGGATGAACTGGAGTGACACAGCCAAGTAGTCAGTAGCACCTGGCCTACAGCACTCAGGTAGCCATTAGACTATGAGGAGTCTTCAGCATACGGAAGCAAAGCCCTGCTTCTTACTCTCTTGGAGAGCAGGGAGATGATCAGACAGTAGGTGGACAGCAGCACAAGGACACAGTTGCAGGAAGGTGATCTCAGGATCAAAGCCTAGGTTGTCAAATACTGCCATGCTTTTCCTTAGAGGAAGAAACAAAGGCAGCAGTACCTAGGATAGGTCGAAATTAAATTTTTATGACTTCTAAAATATTTTTAATCACTGTGTATATGTAAATACATTTGTGTATGTTGCACATGTACCACGGGACACACGTGGAGCCAGAGGACAGCTCTGTGGAACAGGCTCTCTTGTTCTATCCTGACATGGTTTCTGGGGACCAAACTCTAGTCACCAGGCCTATGTGACAAGTGCCTGTACCTACTGAGCCATCTTGGCCCAACTGAAGGATTTTAATTGTAAAAATATGTAGATATTTTTATTTGCACATATACAACATGAGGGGATTATGGTTGATACAGAGCTAAAACCTAGCACTATTCTTTTCAAAGAACTGGTCTTCTGAGACCTGTTTAGTTCTCTACACTAGAATCAACACAGAGATTCCCAAGACCAGGCTACTAGGATGAGGTGAGAGAATGCAATTGGGCAGTGAGAAGCTTTCAAAACAACAAAAGCAGGGCCTCAGGGAGCTAGTAAATCTTTGTAGGCTAAATCAAAGAAACAAGGAGCAACACATCTTTGGTAGTTTTTCTATGTATATATTTAGGTTCCATTTAATGCTGATAGCACACCCCTGGGTGTGACCATTGTATGGTTTTTAACACCTCCCCACCCCCACCCGCCAGCAGTAATTACCAGTGCCATCAGCCCATTATGCAGCACTACACAAGGTCCAGGGTGTTAAACAGCCCACCCCAGTCCACTAGCACACGCCCCAGGCACAGGCACCTACCACAGGGTCCTTTACAGTGTCAATCAGCTTAATGATATTTGTTCCACCACGAAGGTTCTCCAGAATCTTAACCTCTCGTTTTATCTTCTTTTTCTTCACTGGCTTAAATACACAAGAGTAATCGGAAGTGAGACTCCTTTTGAAGTTAACATAATAAATACAACTTTAATCAATGTTAAGGCAACARCATCACTGTTTGCTGTCTACTGTGCTGGGTTAAAGAATATGCTTAAATCAGAAGAGAAAGTGAGCTCAGCCATGGAGTCTGTCAGGTTAGCCATTTTAAGTTCCAGCTTCTGTGGCAATCTCTTTAAGTAGTTACACCTAGGGCATTTAGCAAAATTTAGCATTCATATAATTAATATTTTAAAAATAAATGCATTTTGAGCCGGGTGGTGGTGGCGCACGCCTTTAATCCCAGCACTTGGGAGGCAGAGGCAGGCGGATTTCTGAGTTCAAGGCCAGCCTGGTCTACAAAGTAAGTT
>BDUI01001129.1:33725-56181 GCA_002335545.1 Apodemus speciosus
ATTTCCATATATATATATATATATATATATATATATATACATATATATGTATATATATATATACACACACACACATACATACATACACACACACACACACACACACACACAAATACTTCTACAAATACTGAAAATTGCATCTCCGGTAAATACATTGGCTTTTAATTCCCTATTATAAAATTGGAATAATTAAGTATATTTTACTATATTCGCCAGTTTTTATAATACCTCATATAACTTTCCCTGTGTTACATGACACAGTTACTAGCATTTGTACATTTTTGGCTCAGTCCAATTAACTATGATTTTTGTTATAACTTGTTAATATAGATTACACATGTTTATTGTTTAAAAGTTAAAGATGTGTATTAAAGCACAAAACTGTAATCCCACTACTTGGGAGGTAAAGGCAGGATAATCTGGAGATCAAGGCCAGCTACATAAGCATTTCAGTGCCAGCCTGTGTCACATGGGGATCTGCCTCAAAGCAGTTACTCAGAATAAATGCCTTTCCCCTCATGCTCCACTTTTGAATCCAGCATTTCAGTTCAGCAGCAGTGTTCCGGTCGTTCTGGGTTTTAGTTTTGGTTGTTTTGATTTTGGTTATTGGGGGTTTTTTGTTTTGTTTTGTTTTGTTTTGTTTTGTTTTGTTTCATTTTTTGGTAAAAAGTTTACTTTCCTTCCTCTTGGCATAGAGCGTGTGATGGTGGGGATGAAATGACAGGGGGACAGCTGGTCACGTTGTGACCCTGGGCAGCAGAGAGGATGACTGCTGGGCGTCCACTGCATTCCTCTGTTTATAGTCCAGAGACTCAGCCAGTGGCATTGTGCTGCACACACTGAGGGTGACTTCACACCTCAGCACCTATCTGATATAATATCGCCTTGTATCCTGTGGCGGCTATTACTGCGTTTATTTCCAGTCTTCATTGTGAAATGAGTGTACACTTTGGAAACCAGGCAACTTGTTTGTTTGTGTGTCTTTGTTTATAAGAAGTCTTTATGTATAGTTCAGTAGTTCACCCTTATCTGTACTAGCTTATCATCACAAAACTCTCACCAGGTCTTGGGTTTTGTTTTCTTTTCACAGAAAGGTAAGGAATTTCAGGCCCAGAACATTGACCAAAGGTGGATTGGGGATGGGTGGGATTGCCCAACGTGAAGAAAACTCAAGACCACATGCCTGAGCTTAGTCTTTACTTGAGAAAGAAGGCTTCAGTGGTGATGACAACTGCTTGGCTGTCAATGCTCTGGCTCCCTTTAGAGATTATGTGGGAAGGTGGGGGGGCACTAGCTCAACCCAGAGTTTTCAGGGCTTCCTCCTTGGATGTCTTTCTTAGATTTCTACTCCTTTCTATATGACTTTATAGATATGGGACCTAATTATTTATCTCAGTCTCCTGAACCACCTGCACTCTCGGAGTAATACTGGCCTAGATTGGGCACCAGCTGTGGCCAGGGCAGAGTAAATACCTGCTTGTTACTATAGCTCACAATGAACTTGCAAAAGTCTACAGACATTTGCTTTGTTTTTTGAAGAGGCTTCTTCAGACAGAACTAATTCACTGCCTCCCGTTGAGAAATATGGAAAGGAACAAAACATTCAGTATAGAAGAGACTGCTTCTGTTTCTTTGAAGTTCTTTAATCTCTTTACAGAAAAGATAACATATGAAAGGGCTTTGTAACTGAACACTCTCTATTATCATCAGCAATTTCTAACCTCTCTTCTCTATTCCTTTCACTGTGAGCTCTTAGCCCAAGTCTTAAACACTTTTATTTTTAATGTTGGTATGTGCGGCATTGTTCCCAAGGTTAATTTTTGAATTCCATTGAATTTTAACACCATTTGCTTATTTCTTTTAACCATTGAGTAAGAAGATAAAACTTTTAATTGGAAACCAAAGTATCATAACAAGGAGAATCTTAACATATCCACCCTCCTGTGAATGAAGTGTGTCTAGGTCAGGCATCTGAGCCTTGATGTGGCCAGGCTGGGAGGAGGACTTTGGCAACGGATCCACATATAAAGAAAGGCGTGTGAGTGGAATATGAAAATGGCTGAGAGACCTGGTCTGCTTTGCTAGGCCTAGTGGCTTAGTCATCTTAAGAAAATAAAGCCCTGGAGTGGGTAAGAAACTAGTCACAGCATGAAGCCCAGAGAGGGGAAGGTCAGGGTAATGACATCAGATGACTGGAACTGGCCATTGCCTGGGGCTGGGGCTAGCCTTTCCAGAATTGTTAGAGTCTCAGTAACTAATTCCATCCCTGAAGAGTACAGTCACACAATTGAGAATTATTTGGCTCAGTGACTTCCTGATTTATTATAGGTACATGTAGGAGAAAACATCAGTTAACATATTACAGAACTGCCGATGGGAGTGATTGGCAGCACTTACTACCCAGCTTGCTGCTTAATGCAATGTGATAAACCTTTCTTTTTATTAAAAAATATTATAAATGTACAAGTATATAGTTCCATATACATTGCTTATCTAAAAATGGAAATGGCTAGTTGTATACCAAATGCTTTCTGTAAATTTTGTTAAATAATATGTGAAAACCTATATATCAAATTTATATATACTCAAGAATAATATTCATGTAATATGAAATTCTAATTTATCTGGTAGAATAGAAATTATAGCTTGTTAAATGTAGACTCTGTGTTTTCAAGAGTTCTGACCAAGCTAATTGTCAAGTTTGAATCTTTATAATTAATTGTAAATTTTCAGCAGAAAAAAGGCATCAGTCATCAAAGTAGATGGTGCTGGTTTTCTGTCTTTTCGTTTTGTAGTCAAGCTTTCTCGTTAACTTTGTTTCTGCTCTTTAAAATGGCCGCATCCGTGTTCTAGCAGTAATTGTAGAGGTTTGAGCTATTAGAAACGTTGACTATCAGATCCTCCCTTTCTATGACAGTTTTACCACTAGGGACGTCAGGCTTGAGAAGTCTAATTACTGCCGCCTCTTCATATCCCTGGCTACAACGCTGGCATGAATCTAAACCATGGTAGAACTCATTGGTGACACTGTTGTAACTAAAAGGCTCAGAATGTAGAACTGGGTGCTGGATGATGTCAAATAGTCTTGCTGCAAGTTCAGAAGTGCCTCGAATGGTTCTAATATGAAATGCTAATTATTTGCAATGGAATGTAAATAAGGTGGCACTAAGTCGTATTTGCAGTGACTAATAAAAGCTGTTGTTCTGTAATCACCGAGATACAGAGCAGCAGGGCAATTCATTAGGAAAACCATCGCTGACAAGCAGCTAATGCACGCCAGTCTGGACCTTCCCACTTGCTTCCATTTATTTCCTTCTGTGGATAATGATAAGTCTCATATGGAAACATGTAACAAGGATAAAGAGGAGCTAGCAGCTAGGTTTTGCCAAGCTGTGTCGAATATGTAGACTCCCTGTCTTCTTTAACTTTTCTTTGCCTATGAAAAGCACTGGCATATTAGGCTGTTTGAAAGTACAGTGTTTTTCTGTCAGCAAATTGCCAGTCTGAGAATTTTTCATGTTCTCTCTCCAGACTTGAGCAAAACTTAACTATGCTGAAGATTATTTTGCTTCCAGGATTGTATCACTTTTCCAGGTTTAGCCGTATTTTCACTCCACACACTTTACCAGGAGAATGCCTTTAACAAATAAAAACCACTAAATTGCTTGGTACTGCTCTCCCTGCGTGTTACATAGTACATGCTTTGCTAAATAAAAGTTGAAACTCTAGAATAGCTTTTCTGCTCTGGGGCATTCATTCATCACAGCATCAACAGTGTAAGCTCTGCTCCTGCTTTAAATGTGTACAGCCAAATCCGTGGCTTACAGAAGTGTTCAAGTCAACACTGCCGTTGCTTCTAGTCCCCAAAGATGCAAAACCACAAAAGCTAACTTCAGCACATGCGTTATCACAAGTGTGACTTTCACTGACTATGACAACCCATGGCCAGATCTTTTGATGACTTATGACCCATTTAAAAGTATTTTATGTGAATTGTGTATCTGTAAAGGATAAACGTGGAGACTTAAGATTCAGTACTGTGTCTGGTAGCTCAGGGCAGAGGGAAGCAGAGCTGGTTATAGAGTGCCAAAGATCAGCAAGTCTGGGCATGAATCTGGATTCAGAGAAATAAACCCAAGGAGCACTGTGATTCTGAGGCCAGTAAGAGCTTGTGGCCTTTAGATTCCCCATTGCTTTTAATCCCCTAAATCCCTCTCACTAAACATGGTCCTTCCATATGAACACTGTAATGCCTGCCCATTAGTATGAGGTTCTGAAGGGGAACACGCTGTCCACCACACAAGGCGTCGTAAGGCTCTCTACAACTAGAAATGAAGGACACGGCACTCCTGAAGTTCCATTTCCAATCACAGTAAATGACATTAGGGTAAATGAGTCATATATGAGGGGGCCTAGATTAACAATTAAGTGTTCCTTATCTGAAAGTCAGACTTCAGCTGCTTCGGTTTTCATTTTGTCTTTGCTCAATCTGCCAATACAACCTACAGCCTACAGGTAAACCCTATGGAGGATCATGGAGGCCTGTGATATCAGGAATACCAGCTTATGGGTAGGCAGAGATACCAGTGTTATTTTTAAAAGACTGTTTAGATTATACCCAAACAGAAATAGCTTTTATTGCTACACTTGAATATTTCAAGTGAGTAGGTGTTGGTGTGAAAAACACATAGTACCCACACAGGCATTCAGACATGGGCATGGACAGACTAGGTTAAGTTTCCAAATTAACTAATGACATGCTATTGAGTGGAAAGCTAGTGGGCCTCATGGCAGAAGTGGATGCAGCACATTGCATGAACCTGATAGTCAGTGGGTCTGTAGCTACTAGGACAGGTCTTACCAACTCTCTGAAGGTTATTTCTTCCAGTGTTCATTCCCATTTGCACATGGAATTTAAATATTAGATGTTGTTCTGGAAGTACCAAGGCTGAGAATCTGGATACTCACTATGCTTACAGTATGTTTAATGTGAGACTCGCGTAATCCCGAAACATATCCTAACATCACCAAAGCCACATCTCCACTCGTAGGCAGAAACAGCAGAGGTAGTCCTCTGAGGTGGCTGGCTTTGCTCAGTGCAGTGGCAGAATTTGTGCAATAAACAAACGAGGAAAGATGGATTTTGTTCACAGTGCCGTGGGTATCAGTGCAGTTACTGACTGCACCTGCTTGGGCAGGACATGGTCTTCTCAGTGGTAGCTGGCAGCTGGGAGCGTAGAGGAGGACACACAGAAAGGCAAGGGCCTGCCTCTGAAGGTCGTGACCCAAAGGCCCTGCCTCTGCCTTTCACCAGCTCCCAATGCCTTCATATTGTCAACCTATCAAAAAATAAATCCACTGATTGGCAGCGCCTGTCTGATCTCGGTGTCTCTGGAAATCCTCTTATATATACACCAAGTAGTGTGCTTTACTAATCTCCCAAGTGGTTCTCAGTCTAATGTAGTTCACCGCTAGGATGAACCATCTCATACTCCTTACATTACTAAACACTCTGCCATACCCTTCCCAGTCAGTCCTAGAATCTTCATTGCCCTTCCTCTACTGCAGGATATAAAACTGATGTCTTAGAGATGTGTGTAGATATTGATATACTGCATTGATCAGGGTTCTGCTGCATAGACCAAGATCTAGAATAAGCAGAAAAAATTATAAGGCCATATTAAATAGATTTAATTACAATGCTAAGGGATGGCAGTGAGATTGAAATTTAATAAGCTATAGCCAACACTATAATATAAGCAGCCAAAGCCACTGTATCTTCTTCTGCTACAGAAAAATAGCCTGCTAAATTACCCATCTGCTTGCCAAAATCTCAGCGCCATTACTTGACATGAAATCTTCATGATGAAACAGCTACTATTTTTATAGCTAACTATAGGACTGTGTATACCTGTAATAGCCCATACCAGGATAGCTTACCACTGCCCCACTCTCTTAGAGTCCTCTCAAAGCTAAGATCTAGGTATGGGGTACTCCGTTGATGCTGTGAGTGAAAAAAAAAACACCCTTTCAAACACCATCAGTAAAAACATGGCCTTTCCTTCACTTCTCTAATCTTGACCAGTTTGGAGACTTCAACAAAATCATATCCAAACTGCAAGAGCGTTTCGTGTTGTTTTCTATGTTCTGCAAACTACCATAGTGGGTTTCAATTGGACATTTGAGTGTCTATCATAGCCAGGATGTATTACCATGTTCTCAAGTAATAATCAATTTTATTAATTCTTCTGAACCTAGTGGAAGGGAAAACAATGCTACAGCATATGTCATGGGGACCTCAGGTGTGTAGTTTGGTTTGGTTTGGTTTGGTTTGGTTCGGTTCGGTTCAGTTTGGTTTGGTTCAGTTGTGTAATGTTTCCTGGGGACCTTCAAGTAAGATTATTATCTTTTCCTTCTATAGATATATATTAATTCTTGAAGAATGCAAGCTATTTTCAAGATTAGCATTCCAAAGGATTCTGAATGAAGAATTTTTGACAGGGGTAGTATATATCTTATAAACTGAATTATAGGAGCAATTTTGTATCAGCTATCAAGCTCCTGCATGGAGTTGTAACTTGATTTTAAGATGAAAGAGAAAGTTTGCATTGCTTTTGCTGCCACGTAGAGCCTGTCTACTAGAAGCAAAGCAGTTGCTCCATCATGGGCATCACTTTCATGTTATGATTCCAGAACTCCTGATGTCTGCCTTAATTCTCTCTGCTCTGATCCCGCACACAGTAATCCACCCACTACAACTTCCATGTCCTTGTCCCCGTTGACACTGCAGTGCTGATGCCAATGGAAGCATACTCAAACCCACTTCAAACTATGGTGATTCTTTCCCAATATCATCGTCCTTGCTGTAAGACAATTGTAAAGTAAATGGTTCCTTGGGGAAATGGGATAGAATTCATAGCCTTCTAGACGCGTTCATAGTGCCTTTACACAGATCCCCACCCCTGAGATTTCCGTGATGATCGGGAAATCCACATCATCAGTTCGCCTGCTTCTCATACACATGCGCAGATGTTGACACGTGACTTGAGAGAAGCATGCGTTAGCAGCTTGGGCACTGCTCATATTGCTTGAGGAATCCTTATTGTATAAAAGTCACAGTGCAAAAAAATGTGATAAAAAATCATCTTTATTTATCAAAATAACATTTATTACCAAGACAAGAAAAATGAAACTGACAAAGTAAGTCACACATTTCTATCCATCTTTTGAAGTTTCCGTATATTTGTTTAGTAAAAAAGTCTCCATTACAAATTTTATTTGAACTATTCTAATCAAATTTTCACATGTTTGTTAGAATTGTTAACAATCCCTTTGGAAAAGGAATTTGTGTTTTTTAATAGAACAAAACTGTGATATCATACTAAATATGTAAGACATAAACCAAAGTTGTTGATATATGTGTTGTGGACAAAAGATTTTATGGAAGTTTCCAGTATGAAGATTTAGTCATGTATACATCTAATAAGATATACATCTAATAAGATATATGCTTCCAAACTGCTAATTAAATACATTACATTAAAAAAGAGAAAAATTAATGGGAACTTCCCACAATGTGTCTTCTATAACTCTACATGGTGCTTATGTGCTGTGAGTAGGATTTGGCTTGTGCCTCAGTGATCCATAGGTGGGAATGTTGATTCAGAGGTAAATGGAGGGTTGTATGCCCCCCAACACACTCTCTCTCTCTCTGTCTCTGTCTCTGTCTCTCTCTCTCTGTGTGTCTCTCTGTGTCTCTCTCTGTCTCTCTGTCTCTCTCTCTCTCTCTCTGCCTTCTGTCTAGAGATGTGATGTCTCCATGTTTCTCCCTTCCTCTCCCCCCACTCAGCCTTTCTCCCTCTACCTTCTCTCTTCCCCTGTTCCTACCATTGTTAAGACATTTGCAATGTGATCCCACCACAGACTACCCAGAGCCAGTGTGATGCTCAGGGTACAAAAGAGTGGGCCCATGAACTTTTAAAGAACCAGCCCGGGTATTTTTACCTTTTTCTTGAGGAATATTGTATATGTTGCTCATATTCAAAGGGGAAAACGGGATAGAGGACTGAAGCATAATGGTGTTTGCTGACTAACAAGAATAACTGCCAATCATCGCCTCAGAAATTGTTATTCCCTAAGATCTTCCTCATTAGTTTTATAAGTAACTAAAACACACAGAGACAAGCTCTATACAGTGTTTTATTTACTTAACCAGCATTTACCAGAACCGGCCACATGCAGGGCACTTATCTAGACACGCTGGTTATAAAGAGCAGCTGTTTTTAATTTGGGGTGGGTTTATTCTTTGTAATTTTGATTAATAAATACACAGACGGATCACAGCTTAATTTTTTGGTAAAAAGAAATTTCTAGGGGAAAGTCCTTCTTTCCCTGTTTGTTGGTTTTTGATCTTCCAGTTTGTCTTTCCCAACAATAATCTATGTTGCATAGAATTAGAGTCAAAGGTGTGTAAGAGCAAACTCACATCACGTTTATATTCTTTTTAAGTATAGAAATTCATAAGCAGTCAGCCTAATGTTTGTGATAACATTCTACAATGTCTTCAAGTACACACATACACACTTTGCTTTCTTTTGTTTTAAACGATTTTAAAATACAATAACAGAATACCACAGAGTGAGTAATTTATATGAACCCACATTTTGCTCATAGTTGTAGACTATGAAAGATTAAAGTCAAGGTGTATAGGCCCAGACAAGGGCCTTCTTCTAGGTCATATTAACGTGGACAGGAGAGCACTCTCAAAGGAGGTTGGCATAAGCTATGGCTAGCAATACTCCCACAATAAGGACACTGCCTAGCGGCCCCACCTTCATGAGTAGTCCTGTGCTAGGTGCCTGGCCTATCATCACTCTTGTATTAGTTCAGCACATAAACTTGCAGGGAGGGGTCATTTAAACCACAAAACTGTCATCACTCTTCAACTTCTAATTCTAAAGCTGACTCCAGGTTCCTGGTGGTTACTGGAGTGGCACCATCTGTCATTTCTGAAGAGAAACAAGACTAAATGACTCAAAAGGCATGGCTCTTTAAAGACAAAAGCAGCGTATGGGAGGGATGCCCTGAGTTTGCAAGCCAGGCAGCCTGCAGTGCTGTGGCCAGAACAGCCCCGCCAATGGCAAGGTGCATTCATTTCACTGTTTCGCCCAGAAACATGGCCTGGGCTGTGTTAATCCATTCTTCATTAAATCACCGTGTTTTATTTGTTAAATAAAACTACCTTGAACTAAAACTAATATTGAGGATAGTAAGGATTTTGTTGGATTGCTGTCTTCCCAAAGTAAAAATGCAGTTCTTTGTTTCATGTGCCTTAATTCAACTCGTCACGTGAGTGCGTTTGTCCTACTTCACTAATATGCTGTTTTTCAAGGAAAGCATCTTATTTTATGGCTTAATTTCAATGGGAAAAATATTCTGAAAAGAAACCATTGTGTAGTGTGTCACAAGAAAAAGGGCAATCTCCTAGTTTTTATGCTAAAGGGAAGTGTGAATGCTTTTTCGAAAGATGCATTTTCTTATCAGAGGCAGACCATGAGCTAAATGTCAAGGAAAGAAATAGACCATCAGTCGTCATTACCTCTGCTTATTTCTGGGCTGTATTCCTAATACATTTTCTTTTAAGTTACCAGTGAATTAGTGCGGGGGGGCGGGGAGAACCTTAAAGCTGACACTGCCTTTAAAATGCCCAATCGTGAAGTAGCTATTACTTCTTACACAAGCCTAACTAAAATATACAGAAAATTACTTTGTAATCTTTATGATGATTGAAAACAAGCTCAAAATATTACTCCTAGAACACAGCCTACCAAAAGCATTTATCAAATAAGGATTCTGCTGCTGCTGCTGCTGCTGCTGCTCTTTTTTTTTTCTTTTATTTTCTATATTCTTTGTTTACATTCCAAATACTTTCCCCTTTTCCAGTTCCCCCTCACCATATGTCCCATAAGTCCTCTTCCTTTCCCCCATTCCCCAGTCGCCCCCCTCCTACTTCTCTGTCCTGGTACTCCCCTACAATACTGGATCAAGCCTTTTCAGGCCCAGGGCCCTCTCCTTCCTTCCTCTTGGGAATCATTAGATATGCTAATTGTGTCTTGGGTATTCAGAGCTTCTGGGCTAATTAATATCCACTTATCAGTGATTACATTTCATATATTCTTTTGTGATTGGGATAGCTCACTTAGGATGATATTTTCCAACCATTTGCCTAAAAACTTCATCAATTCATTGTTTTTAATTGCTGAGTAGTATTCCATTGTATAAATATACCACATTTTTCTGTATCCATTCCTCCATTTAGGGACATCTAGGTTCTTTCCAGCTTCTGGCTATTATGAACAAGGCTGCTATGAACATAGTGGAGCATGTGTCCTTGTTGCATGCTGCTGTTCTTTTTAAAGTAGTTTTGCTCTCTCCCCTGCCTTTTTCAAAATCCCGCAATTGAAAAGGTCTCAATTACACCTATGGATAGACATTTATTTATACTAGATTATTTATACTTATATCTAAGGTATGTTATTAGAAGGCATTACAGTGTGGCGTGAGAAGCTTGCTCTGGGTAGCATCGGTTGTCTAGTAGCTTGAACGTTCTGAATTCCTTAGGCCTCTCCTATTCAGGAGTTCCAAATGGGACTAGAGAGCATGTTTTCCTTGGGCCAGTGACATTCGTTAATTTATCCTTTGCAGGCCTTTTCCATGCCCTTGCCCCACATGATTAGGACATTATTTTGGTGGTTATGTTCTGTGGTAGTCCTTTTGAGGGGGAGAAAGTTAAGCATGTGGTTTTGGCTAGCTGACCGCAGTATGGTATCACAGAGGGAGCCCAGAATATGGTGTTGGGCATTTCACACCATGTCCATACATGCAAAACAGGGTAAGTAAATCAGCCAGGAAAGGCTTTTGTAAGTCTTGAAATGAATTAATCTAAAAAAGCCATAGTGGGTATTGCCTGCTATGAGCGGACTCAGAAAGCATTTCCTTTTCTTTCTGTATGTCTATTGTTAAAATTCTACTCAAAACTTTGGTATAGTTGATGGCACTAGAGAATGTGACTCAGTGCTGGGGTTGAGACATATGCCACCAGTCCTTGGCRGCTGGGCAGGTGGGTGGGTAGTGGGTTAATTCCAAGGGTCTCACCTTTGAATGTTCACTTTCAGTACCTACTGTTCTCTTTGTTTTCCCTAATGTTCCCTCTGTTTTCCCTAGTGTTTGGAATGGTTAAGAGAATAATCATTTTAGTTCTACAAATATGATGTTTTTATTGTGTAATCATTTGGAATCTAATAGCAAGCACAAGGCTAGCAAGTATGGTTCTCTGCAAGTATCAAAGTCCTCAGCGTCATGCTAGGCTTTGGTTGGTGCTGGAGAAGTAAGATATTGAATAGCTAATTCAAAACCTGGAACTGGAGGGRATTCCTGCCACMATGCAATGCTGGATGGCACTGAAGGTGACAGGCTCGTAGATAGCTACCCCGTGTGCATTGGCAAGTAGGCTCCTGAGAAATTACTTAATCTGCAGAGYATAGAGATAGTATAGTACCTAAAGCTTTGATGATTGTGTATAGATATTGATCTGTTTAAAACTAAAAATATGGATTGGAAAGATGACTCACGAGCTAAGAGCCCTCAGCTCATTTCCCAGGAGCTGTGGCAGCTCTCAACCTTTTAAATCCTCTCTCAGGAGATCCAGGGATCTCTTCTGGCCTGCACTGGCACCAGGCACCCACATGCATGCAAACAAAATACCAATAGAAATAAAAACCAGCAAACAAATAAAACTAAAAACTAAACTAATGAAAATTTATTATTTTAGCACTGACAAAATTTTAATTATTTAAAAAGCTCAGTATAAATATAAGGTTAACCAAGTTCACCTGTTTTCAAGACTGTCAATGCTCCTAAACTTTTATAATGCAGATTGAGAGCGTGAGTGTGTGTGTGTGTGTGTGTGTGTGTGTGTGTGTGTGTGTGTGTGTGTGTGTCTGTGAGGGCCAGAAGAGAACATGACATAGTCTGGAGCTTGAGTTAAACACAGTTATGAGCTGCCCCCTATGGGTGCTGAGAACAAGGTTTCTTTAGAGCCACCCAAATACACACACACATACACACTCACTCCAAGTTAGGTTGACAAAACTGGTATTTGATTAGCTACAGCAGGTAATTTATAACATCATCTTGAGGAAGGGCTGAATGATTCCTTGAGAACAAGGCAATGGTGTGCTCTCTCTAAACAAACGTTAGATGGATGAGAATCAATAGCAGCCATATTCTTCAAGTACAGGCAGAAGAAAGGAAAAGGTGTTTCCAACTTGCAAGCCAAAATCAGCTCAGCTTAGTAGCAGCTTTAGTTCAGTGGTTCTCAACCTTCCAAGTACTACAACCCTGCAAATACAGTTCCGCATGTTGTGGTGACCCCCAACTATAAAGTTATTTTGTTGCTACTTTATAACTGTCATTTTGCTACTGCTATGAATCATAATGCAGATATCTGATATGCAGGATGTCTGACATGTGACTCCTGGCAGTCACAACTCACAGTCTGAGAGTAGCTGCTCTAGTCAGAAGTAGTTTCTAAAAAGAGAGCTGGCATGGAATTGGGTGGGTGGGCTGGATCTATAGGGATTTGAGGGAGAGGAAACTATTCAAAATATATTGCACAAAAAGATTATATGTATGAATGATGATTTCAATATTACTCCTCGCCTTCAGATGTATTCAAAAGGAATAGAGGGAAGGGGCAAGTAATGGAGTTATATTGTAATCCCAAAATAAGAAGTGATTGAAAATACTAGATTTTAAAGTACAAAGTTTATGTAAGTACGTTACATTTTGTTGAATTAAAGATATTTGTAATTGTTAGAAGAAAATTTAAAAGCCAGATGTCAGCTTAGGCTTAACCATCATTAATGGCTGTGAGAAGTGGTGACCGTGGCAGTGGTATTGATACTGAGGGTCCTGGTGGGGGTGGGGTGGCAGTGATGTAATAGCGGGAGTCGGCGAGGCCATGGGAAGGGTCGTGTGAGTTATTGGCTGGGGCAGTTGTTAGGTGATGAGAGTATATTACATGAACCACAGAAAGGCTCTTCCCTGCTTTGCTAAGCAGAGCTGTGGATAAGAAAGTCCCGCAGAGCTCCAAGGACTGTCCAGTACAAAGGAGTTTTTAAATTAAGTTAAGCTCCATCGTCAGGAAACAAATCACAGTGAGCACTTAAAGTTGGGCCTTGGAGACTGTGTTTTATGAGCTCAAGATTGAATTACTTTCACAGTTCAAGAATACTGACAAAGAGACTTAAGTGTACAACAATTATTTCAGAAAATCAGTTTGGGAGTACATGTTTATGTTGAAATCCAAAAGCAATGCTCACCGTATATCCTGTGAGGAGCAATCTAAACCTCACTTCTTGGCCAGGGTGCACTGTGGTCATTCAGTTACTTTCTCCAAGTTGTTTTATTTTTTTTTGAGGGTATAAAACTGATTTCAAAGTATAGCTTTATTCAGTAATAAATTGTCTTATTTTAAAACTTTCAGGCAGAAGTTACAGCTTGGTATCATTTTCCTCTTGGCTTTAACTTTTTTGTTTACTTGCTCCTCTGAATAGCTTTTGTGGAAAACATGAAAAAAAAAGATAGCGAAGCCTTAAGCAATTAATATAATTAAAATAGCCAGCATCCATTGAACCCGTAGTTCACTGTCCCAAGACTATGCTAAGACATTTACATGTGTTACCACACTTAACTCATCACAACAGGTGTGGGAGAGAAGCCAGTGTTTCTGTTATGAAATGGAACTAATCCTTTAACCCCTCACCTCACGTACATGATGATCCACTCTGTTGCCAGAACCCTGCTTTTGCCCACTAATTAGAAGAAATTAATTTATTCTCCCTGATCACATTAGCAGTAAGTGATTTAATCTCCATTTTATTAATATTCTTAATGTCTTCCTATATATTTTAATTTTCTAAAACTCATGCCTTCTTCAACTAGCAAGAGAGGTGATTTTGGTTTTGTCTGTATATTGTTTGGATTTGGTTTACTATTGGATTTTTGAGACATTCTCACTGCAGAGCCAAACCTTGCTTCTAATTTCTTATCCTTGTGCCTCGACTTCCTGAATGCTGAGATTTACTGAACATAAACTGTGCTTTTGGCTATCATCTTTACCTTTTTAAAAACTACCCTTAATATTTGAAATAACAGTACAAACTGACCCTCCATTATCCAAAAATATTTAGCTTATAATAATATAAATTCAAATGTGTTGGACACTGACATGACACCATAAGAAGAAATCCTTCACAGCTACCCACATGTAACAGGTTTCACTGATATCACAGACATGCAGAAATCACTATATAAGGTTACCTTTGGCTCATATAAGTGAATCTTGTCATTTTCAGTACGCTGAAGAGTTACAGTCACCAGAGAATCACAGATACCCTCCTGGCAGGAATACTGGGTTGTCTAATGTCTGCTTGTCTAAGGGATCTCAATTCATCCCTACATATCAGAAGAAGAGGGGGTCTGTGTTTGCATCCCAGACCAGTAGGACAGTAAATTTGGGAAGGTGGTACTACTAGACAGTGGGAAGATTATACTTCCCTGATGAACAACCAGAGAGGGATTCTGGGGGCAAAGCAATGACTTAGTATGCAGAAAGCATTGCACTGCCACACAGCTGCCGTACCCCACCAGCCCTTTTCTCTAAGCTGATGCCTGACTTGGCAAAGTTGTAAAATCGGCTGCTTTGGATAGCGTCGCCACGTCTCCAGCACATTGTTCCTCACATATGCACAATGTATATGAAACGGAAAGGATCTTGTGTTTGCATGTGACCATCCCTATGATGCCTCACTGTATATATGCAAAACCTCCAAAACCCTGGGAAGAGAATTCTGAGGTCTAAACACATATAGTACCAATGGTCCAGATAAGGAGTAGTCAATCAACCCATAATGAAATGTTCTCTATTTTAGTGTTTTCTACTTAAAGTTTGTTATAAAAAGCTGTTTTTTATAAAAAGCTGATATGCAAACATATTTATATAAAAAGATGAGAATGCAAACATATCTTGGCATTTTTAGCACAAATTTTTCTACCTTAGTTTTCACCAATCTGTTATTTTGCAAGATTGAGTTAATAAAAGTAAATTCTATTAATCGTGTGATTGCACAGACATACAGACCTGCTCCAAACTGATGTTAATGACACGTTCTTGGTTAAGCATTTGTTTACCAGGTGTGCATTTGTTTTCAGTGCAGCAAATCCGCATTTTCTCTTAGATCTTGATGAGCTTATGTGTGTCAAGTGTTATCTCTTGGAAATTGGTGAAATTAAACCTCAAAGTTTTTGTGTTTGGTAATTGTAGTTTTTAAATAGTTTTTCTCGTCTATGAAGAATATGGTCTTCTGCATGTGGGGTTTGAGTGTGTGTATGTGCGTGTGTAAGATCTTTTTCTTGAAAATAGTTTTTTGTACAGTGTATTATGATTACAGTTTCCCCTTCTCAGATGCTCCCCACTTCCCCATCCACTCAAATTCACACCCTGTCTTTTTCTAACTTGAATACAAATAAGCATATACCAATAATAATAATAACAACAACAAACAAAGCAGGAATAGAACCCCCCCCCCCAAAAAAAAAGGAAAAGGGGAAAAGTTCCAAAGAACTAGCCCAGGAAACACATACAAAGAGACATGCACATTTACACACCAGAAAGCCTGTAAAAACAAAATCAGAAACCATAATATCTAAGCCAATGATCTGTAAGGTTAAAACAAAAACAAACAAAAAAATGCCCACACAAAGCATTGTGAGACCCCAAATTTCAGTGAGTTTGTTTGGTGTAGGCCATCTTACAGCTGGRCATGAGCCTGCCAGTAAGTGGGGCTTGAATACCTCTAAGACTCCAGTGGAGGAAAGTAATTTTTCCTTTGCAAGTGGTTATCCATTGGAAATGGGTTCTGGCTTAAGGATGCGGGCTTCTATCCACTTCCCCTCTCAGCACTGGGACGCCATCTGCCGTAGACCTGTGTGGGCACTGTTCATGCTATGCTGAGTTCCTGTATGTGTCTATGTGGTTGTGTTTAAAGGGTCTTTTTTTTTCTTGGTGTCCTCCATACCTTCTGGCTATTAAATGTTTTCTGTCTCGTCTCCCACAGTTCCTTAAACACTGAAGTAAGGGATTTGATGAAGACATCCCATTAGGTCTGAGTGTTCTGAACTCTCTCGTTCTCCACATATTGTCTGGCAAGGAGTCTGTGTATTGTTCCCATCTTCTGCAAGAAGATGCTTCTCTGATGACGGCTGAGCAAGGCGCTGCTCTATGAGTAGAGTGGAATGTCATTAGGAGCCATTTCATTGCTGCATTCCTGTAGCACAACAGTAGTATTTTTTTCCGGTTGTCCCTTGTGAATGGAGTTTGAGGTTGTGGGCCAGCCCCACAGTGTTAGGAAAGGGCTCCATTCCATGGAGTCCACCTTCAATCCRATCAGATGTTGGGTGGTTATACCGCAAGCTTTGTGCCTCGATTGCACCAGTGTATCTCGCAGGCAGATTACCATTGAATAAAGGGTTTGTAGCTGGGTGTGTGTTTACATTTCTCTTCTGCTACATGACTGTTGGATTTAGTGCTGCCTTGACTACTCCTAACTTTACAGAAGGTTCAGTGCAATGGGAGAAAGAAATATTACATTGTAATAAGCTCAAGAGAGAATAAAAGTAATCTGGATCATTTTACAAATGTAGGCTTTGAGAGAGTAAAACAGAGAGAGATAGAGACACACGAGTTATCAGCTTGACTTGGAATTAAACAAGGACAAGGAAAAGGGATATTTAGAATAAGAGAAATGAGAGTGTGTTTACTAAACAGAATCATCCAGTAAAATGGGAGCAGTTGGTGATACTAGAAAGCAGCGAGGGAAGTATTGGGCCGTCGTCCACTCTGGGGAGGAGTGGAGGCGCTGGCTCTTCCAGCCTAGGGCCATAGCCATAGCTGTGGAGTCTAGTCCGGTCAGTGGAGGGACAGGTGGAAAGAACCTCTGTTCTCAATCCATTGGTATTTCTTGTGTCTAGTCGAAGCATTCAATTACAGCTCTTGCAAACTGCAGAGTTTATTTAAAGCTACATTAAGTAAACATTAAACCTTGATTGGAATGTGTCATCAGCTCTAAGTAAGAAATTTGAGGAATATAAACTTGCCAGAAATACCAGATTTTCTACTTAAATCCCTCTGATTCCTATTGTCTTTAAAACATCACCCAGTTTTTACTTTCCAGAACTTTATTCTACAGTTTCCTCCTGAAGGGTTGAAACTCTGAGGAAATCCATTTCATGTCTCCACGCACTCACTGTTAACTCAAGAAGGCCTTGTTTCCCAGCCTTTAAGCAGCTTCTAGATCACGGACGGAGCCAGGCACAGGCCCACTGCATTTAATGTACCGAGTAATGATTACTGATTGCTGGTCACCCTGTATTCTAATTGCTTTTTTCCTCAAGGTACTCTTCTCTTGGGAAAAATTGTCCGCTATTCAATCTCTTGAGACCAAAAACATTTAAAAAATGCTTGAAAACTTAAACTCAAAGCTTCGTTACACAGTCGGCTGGCTTTAATACTGAGGTCTAATCGCGTCTTTCGTGTAATGAATATGACTTCATTTGGTGTTAAAAGTCTGTTTTCTCAGACAGGTGGATATAACAATTCTCTGAAATTATTACCACAATAACTGCTAATAATATAATCATAATTACTTCCTTCAATTTCTTTGCATGTGTCATTTCTAACCAAACTATTTCCATGGAAAGCATTATTATGAATGTCAATGTAGTTTGCTAGTCCCTTCAATTTGAAGGAATCAATTTGTCTTTATTGTTCAGAAATGCTAAAGTAACTCATCTGAGTTATTAAAAGCAATCTAAGGATGGCTAACAGGAAGAAATAAAAGGGAAACGGAAAGGAGACAAGGAGGCAGACCTTTCCTAATTGAAGCTTATTTTGTTCAGGAATCTTAAGAGAGAAGGGGAGGGAGGGAAGGAGAGAGAGAAGATAGTGTGGAAAACAATGGCTAATGGGTTATAAATACTTAAAAGTTTCTGATTTGGGATCTTGTGGTGGCTCCTGCAAATACAACCCCGGAAGTGTTTATAAAGAACAGCAACTTAATCACCCTTATCTGCAGCCAGCTTTTGGTTTCACAACTGATTTTATTTGTATTCTTAAGCTTTCTTTCTTCTTCCCTTCTTGACCTGGTCCCCTCGTGTGAAAATGGGGGAGAGGGTCGGTTTTCCCCTCCTGTTTCATATTGTATGTATTCTGACTTTACATTTGATAGTGAATCAAAAATGATACAAAGGCTTAGAGACATGCTGCACACCTGAAATACAAACACATAGAAGATAGCAGCAGGCAGACTAAGAATTGAAGATCAGTCTGAGCTGCAGGAAACCTTGTCTCAAGCAAAAAGCCATTTATAAAATATTATATAAAGAGTTTAAACTTAATAGTTATGAATAGTGAGGGGGGAAAAAAACCTTTATGGGCATGATTTACTATTGGGGGACCCAAAACAGAAAGGTTGAATGAAAAATAGCTATGTGTAAGTCTGTAGAAATGGGTCAGCTGTTAAATGCACTGGCTGCTCCTCCAGAGGACCTGGGTTCAATTCCCAGCAACCACAAGCCTTCTTTTGGCTTCCATGGGCATTATACCCATGTGGCACATCAACAGATAGCAGGCAAATCACTCTGTCTGTCTGTCTGTCTGTCTGTCTGTCTGTCTGTCTCTCTCTCTCTCTCTCTCTCTCGCACACACACACTCACACACGAAATAAAAATAAAGGGAGCTTTTTTTTTAAAGAACTGTGTTTAACATTAACAAAGGAAAGTATTCTATTATAAGCTATGAAATACAGAATCTGATTAACATGGTGTTATTTACCATAATAACTATAAATATATTTCCCTATAAATTGACTATTCTTCCTTGTATTCTTTTGTAATTTTCCTCTCCTTCCCCCCTCTTGCTTTCACTCTTATTTTCTATCATGCTCTTCCCCCACCCCATCCTGTGTTTGTGTGTATGTGTTTTCATGTATGAGTTTAGACATACTTGTGCCAGAGTGTGCACATGGAAGCCAGAGGACAACCTCGGCTCTGCATGTTGCCCTCGATCCCTTGATGGTGTTTGAATCAGGGCCTCTTGTTCTAGTGCCACATGTGCTGCTGGAGAGACTCCTGTCCCTGTCTCCCTTCTCACGTGAGCACTGGGATTACAGCCGTGTACTCCCTTTGACTGTACTTCTTGCAGGGGTTAAATTCAGATCCTGCAAACACTGCCTACTAAATTGTTCCTACACTTCCATGTATTCTTTAATTAGTATCTTTCATTGGGTTTTATATACTCTGAATATTATGCATTCTGCCACAAGAATAAATACTGATAAAACACTAAAATACATATTTTCACAATATTTTCATATGTAGAACATTAAGAGTAACTTCAAATTGCCTTCAGAATAAGCCTACTAAACAGGCTAATATCCCACGCTTACTCAGTTTCCCTTCCTTGATTTGAAATAATTTTTGGTATTTTATCAAATCATCATAAAAATCTCATGATTATAGCTCAAATTATACCAACTTTTGAAGGGAAAGTACTCAGCACTGTGGGAATACAGAGGCTGCAGGACAGGAAGGATGCAGCAGAAAATGAGTAATTCTTTTTAGCAGATTCAGAGAAAGAAACCTGAGAGTGGGGATATTTCTTCCCTTCGACAGCATTTGTTAATGGCGAAGGTCCTGGTGTCTTCAAAACCCCTTCACTGTTCACATTGTCAGTCAGGGAAATTGATGATGGCATTTGTGTGTGCGTGTGTGTGTGTGTGTGTGTGTGTGTGTGTGTGTGTGTGTGTGTGTGTGTGTGTTYTGTTTTGTTTTGCTTTGGTTTTCATCTATACCAGTCTCTCTCTTTAGGGTGCAGAATATGCTGTGTTGGTTCCTGAGCGCCCAACCCTTAGCACATAAGCGGACCTAGAAAATTATGGAAGAATAAATCTCCATCTTGGGTGTGAGACTCAGAAGACCAACCTGTTTTTATTTAAAAGTCGTATTTATTCAGGTTTCTCTTTTCTTGCCAGTTATACAGTGCAACGAATATTGTTTCTATATTTTTTTTAAAAGCAGCCTTCACTACTTCTAGAAGTAACATTCACAGGAAGGAACATGATAAACCAAATAAATAAAATACATGGTGTTCTAGATGGTTAAAAGGTGCYGAAAGATGCTTCTGTCTCTAAATGGGGGTGGAATTGATGGCAGATTGGTTTTCCTGCCAAGAACAAGTAGAATGCTAGACTAAACAAATAATMATCTCATGGTTTGGAAGCAGTAAGAGAAAGAAATGAAGGTTTAATGGCATGACAGCCACCAGATCACGTGTTTGAAATCTGGTCTGGCTGCAGATGAAGAAGAAATCAACCAAGTTTGGACAGTTATGTGAGGCTTCCCTGCTAAGACAGGAGACTTGAAGGACCCAAGCAAAAACTTGAGTTTACTCTCAATGAAATGATAGCCGGCCAGGCCATTAATGGAAAACCGCAGAGAACCATGCCCTAGGAAACAGGGCAGATTGAAGAAGCCTGAGTCCTATAAATGCTGTGGCCTAGCCCAGAGTTAATCCATTCTCTGCTCAGATTAAAATGTTGCCACTGGCCCTTTGTTCCTGCAAGAAAAAAGTTGAATCCTCTGGGGGAAGAATTCTCATGTTCTTGCTTAGTATCTGAATCAACATTTGATAGATAGATAGGGAGGGAGGTAGATAGATAGATAGATAGATAGATAGATAGATAGATAGATAGATAGATAGATAGGCAGGCAGACAGGCAGACATGGTTTCAACTCAAAATGATGAGACATGACAAAAGTTAGGACATATGAACGTAATATACACAAACACTTATGTATACAAGAAATGGGTATATAGACCCATACTGGCACTATTAACTAAGGGCTGAGATGAAAATATTCCAGAAGACCAAAGAAAAGAAAGATAAAATACGTGAAAGATGTTGTTTTTCATCAAAGAACTAGAATCCATTAAAGGAAGCTGGTGGAAACGAATAAAATGGGAGTRTAGGGTCTGAAAATGAAAGGTCACTAATGAAAAACGTGATACTTCAACCAAGCAAAGGACCATGGTGAAGTGGAAGATCATTAGGAACTGTCTAGCCAGAAGTACAGAGAAAGTACAAAGCAGAACAACAGAGAATACATGAGACGCAGCAAAAAGGCTTAGCATGGTCACGTCCGAGAGTTACAGTGTGCAGCAGGTACGTGCCTTACCAGATGAAACTAACCGTAATGGCTTTATTTAACTCAATATATCTAAAGCGTTATTTCAACTCTAAACAAGAGGAAAGCTATCTCCAACCATGCTCTTGCCTTTCTCTTATTCAGTCTTCCAAATCAGCGTGCATTTTGTATCTTACGGTGTGCAGTTACTGAGATGTATATGTACATAATGAGAATTATAGAAGTAAAGAGAGGGGGTGGCTCTGTTTATAAAGAACTGACTGTGTAAGTGTGATAGTATCAACTCAGACTCTTAGCAAACAAGCACAAAGCTAAGAGTGGTGGTGCACACCGATAACCCTGGGCTGTACACACAGACTGCCAGCCAGTCTATCTGGGGAGTCAGCTGCACTCACTGACCCTAACTCAGGAGGAAGAAGGCTGSGAAACAAATGAGAAACACACCTGACTTCAACTTTGGGCCTCCACATGCACTCACATGTTCACATATGTGTTTGCTCACAAATGCATATGAGATACAGTACCACAGACAAGGAAGGAAAGAAGGAAGGCGTATTTTTTGAAGACCAATAATAAAGCCAGAGTGTGCCAAACACTGGGGTTGGGGAGGAGCATGAGGGTTGACTCAGGTTTAGATGGGGATGAGGAAAGACCTTTTGAGCCAGTTTGGATGTTGTTAATTTGACACAAACCCAGATATACTAGGAAGACAGAATCAAAACTGAGTAATTTCCTCCATTACATTGTCCTGTGGGCCTGTCTGTCAGCCATGGTTTACTATTAATTGATGTTGGAGAGCTCAGCCTACTGTGGGCAATACTATTCCTGAGCAGTGGGCCTGGACTGCAGAGGAAGAGTAGCTGAGCAGGCCCGTAAGGAGGGTCCCTCGATGGACGTGGCTTCATTTCCTGCCTCCAGGCGCCTGCATGGAGTCTCTGTCCTGGCTCACCCTAACGATGCATTATAAAWTGTAAACCAAATATGCCCTTTCTTCCCCTTGAAGACAGAAAACTGAAACAGAAATTCTGGTTTGTAGTACAGAATTATGTGGGGATTAGTAAATTTAGGGAAAGAATCTCTCTCTCTCTCTCTCTCTCTCTCTCTCTCTCTCTCTCTCTCTCTCTCTCTGTGT
>BDUI01001129.1:105496-120496 GCA_002335545.1 Apodemus speciosus
TTAATTGTATACTTCTTAAGAGAGTCTTCCTTACTTTTTCTTCAAAAAGAAAATCTTAATCTAATTCCTCTGTTGGGTCATAATCTATACAAACTACTTATCCAGTGTGCTTATTAAACTCTTTAGCCTAGCTAGGACTATTATAGTATATAGTATTAAATACTACATGGTATTTAAACTAAAGCTGTTGCTCTGTGGGATATACATCCCAGTGAAGGGATCCCAGTGGACAAGTAAACAGACATGCGGCGCATGTGCTCATCACGATGCTCTGAGCCAAGGCCGAGGGGAAGAAACCGGGTGGTGGGAGCATGAGGTCCACCCTGCTGGTTAGAGGCGCCTCTCCGTTTCATTTTTGTTTGGCCCAAATCCTGAATGAAGCATGGGATAAAACTGATGATGGCCTGGTAACGGGCTTTTCAGCATAAAAGAAGGAAATAAGCCATTTTCTACTATAATCGATTCTTAACTGCTACATGTTGACTTTATAGCTACCTTTCTACCAGCTATTTCTAGTCTATCGAAGAAGACTTACTCACTGACAATCGTTAAAACTGTTTTATAACATGCCTGCACTTTGGTTTTCACACTGACAAGTTTCATGTTTCTTTTTTTCTTACTGTAGAAAATCAGAAAATGCCGTTGACAGAAGGGTCACGTCCACACCACAGTATCCATTGCAACTCCAACAGGACGCCGGTCGCCAAGGAGCTTAATTATAATCTAGACACTCATACGTCTACAGGGAGGATCAAGGCAGTCGAGAAGGAAGCCTGTAATGCAGAAAGCAGCAGAAAAAAGGAAGTGGAACTTCTTGGCTCTGTTTCTAAAAGCGAATCAGTTCCTGAGGTTGAAGCCCTGCTGGCAAGATTACGAGCTTTATAAATGAAACTGGTTAAAAAAAAAAAAAATGATTAAGCCAAACACCAAGCCATGCTTTCAGCTGTAACACTTGAAAAGTTACTTTTATGTAAGTTACTTTATATAGCTATAAATTATGATATATATTAGAAAAAGTAAAGCTAAATACATGATTATAATACTTTTCCTATATGCTTGAAGTTTTTGCGTTATTCAAGATGGTAATGGGCTTTAATGCTTTTATTTTTGTCTTCTGGTATTCATTTATTCTGTATTTGCCAATTAAATTATACATGTTGTTTTAGAGAGCAAGGAAGCAGCCATGTGTTCAACTGTGTCCTTAAGAAAATGAAATCTTTCTAAGTAATTTTTGCCACTTCAACATTAATGAAAGAGCATCAGGCTGAAGACTTGGTGTCTGTCCCTATGTATTTCAAATTTGCTATCTGAATAGACCCAAATGTTTMCAATACACCATCTGAAACATATAAGTATGTGTTTGCAAGCCATAATGACCAGCGTTGACTCATATTAACTAACATTAGAAGACACTTCCAAAAACAATGCAGTAGGAATGGTTGTACTTTCTTTGCAAAACCTACAGGCATTTTGCAAAGTAGGAATATCACAGTACTACCCTGGTCTTAGCCAAGGGGACACTTTTACCCTCAGTATTATGGCTTTGAACTAAAATTACCATTTAGAAATTTCCCAAGGAATAATTTTTTTTATTTTTGAAAAACTTAGGATTTCACTATTTTTTAAGCTGACAATCAGTAACTGTGACAACAATCTGATGTTTCAGGACAGTTTCCATATGCAAATGTTTSAGTTGTACCTCACTTGGCACCATTCCTTTGTTAGTTCCTTCTCCAAAATAAATAAACTTGCTGCTTGCACTAAAAGAAGTATGTCTGTCTCTTGCTCATATTCTTTTGACGTGATGGCGGCAGACTGTGGTCTAAGCATCCCTTTTGCCTTATTACAATTTGCAATGAGTGAATGCTCTTTAACTTTCTGTTAAAGGCTGCTGCATGGAACTAGTCTGGCAAGGTCTTCTGTATTTCATGCCCTTCCTTAAGTTGCTACTGAAAGGCCCCCAAATTGGGGAGACCCTCACTCTAGTCTCTGGATAAGACGACGTCCCAAAAATTCACAAGACTGTTCTTGATRAAAACACACAAGGTTTATTCAGAGAGCCAGTGCACTGGGGTCGYGCTCGCATCCCGCRCAGGGGCAGAACAGAGCAACCTCGTGTAGCTGCAGTCAGGAGTTTTTAAAGAAAAAACTACAAAGAAAAAGGTGGGTAGGCAGTGATTCATGTCATAAGGAAGGGAGGTCAGGTGGCAGTTTATGGCTCTGCGGAAGGTTACGGGTTATCTCAGGCAAACATAGTTAAACTTTTGAGCAAGATGCCAGGTGTCTCAGGAATATGGTGAGCTAGTTCTTGGAGCRRGGAATRCTGGGGAGTACTATCTCAAGGTTAACAGTTTCTCAGGCTGAGAGCAGAAAAAACAAAACTTTTCTGTGTTAGGCAAATTGCTAGGAGTCTAGAAATATCAAGTTGGGGGTCTTTCACTACCTCCTTTCAGCTTTGAATTAATAAAATTAATTAGTATTATGACCAAGCTCTATTCGTGGGCGTCAAAGAAGCATTTATCCACCATATTGTGGGAATAACTTTGGCCCCATAGTACTACAATGTACATCTAGTCTCCACTTGCAATTCCTGATTTCAGTAAAAACAAATCTTAACAATGGGGGTGCCGAGTGAAGTTATCACATTTAAGTAGATAAGCCATGGCAGCAAAGTCACAGTTGTTTCGATTAGGAAAACAAATGAAGGAATTCTATCTCTGATGTGATTTTGCCAAGACTTGGACTTTTCAGAAAGGGAATCTAAGCCAGGTAACTCTAACCCAGGACTGTAGGTAAACACTGACACCTGAGGAGCCTCAAGGGAGAAGCTGGCAAGTTAGCGGAAATAATGTTATCAACAACTCCCAAGGGCAGAGGAATGGAGTGGGGACAGAAAAGGAGCATGCTGGCCCCAAGGCAAGTCCTGTAGGAGCTACAGATAGCCTTGAAACAAGACCRGGCACCCAGGACAGGCAGAGCAGTACAGTGGCTGAGCCGGTAGGTATAACCCCAGCTCTCCCTCCCTGAATGACAAGAGGAGTTTCTAAACAGGCCTTGGATAGGCATGCCCAAGTGATAAGATGGAGAACTCGTGAGGGACTGAATGCCTGCTCAGAGATCACTTCCTAGCAGAGAACTCTGCTTTATATGGCATTTCACTAAGGGCTGGGGGAATCATTAGGGTTTTTAAGTCCATCATACTCCTTTAGCCTATCTGTGCATGAAAACTCTAGCAGTGGCCTTTAAGATACATTCTATGGCTCTGTTTCTAAGCACAAGACTGTTCATTTGAATTAGCAATACTGATAGTTAATATTTGATGCCAGCATAAGGAGGATTTTCCAGGATTCTGGTAAAATATAATTTCTAAGTAGGTCTATGAGAGTCATTCTGGAAAAGGTTAGTTAGCCTTGATATCAGCTGAATTAAGATTGGTCTTCCTGGTATGATGGACAGCATCTGATCTCAAACATGAGCTCTTCTGTGCTTAGGCCCTTGATCTTGGATTACAACTGGCAATTTCCCATGCCTCCAGCTTGCACACAGTAGGATTCTCAGCCTCCATAATCATCCAAGCCTTATTTTAAACAATATATATGTAATGTTTATATATATATATTTGTTACGGTATATGTATGTATACATAATATATAGTATATATTATATATGTACATGTAATATATGTTTCATTACATAATATATATTATATAATAGTATGTAATTATATACAGACTGTATTTTTTATATATATATATATATATATATATGTTGTATATGTGTGTGATATATAACCACATTTCTGCTCCTCATCAGATCCACCAGGAAAAGAACACATAGCTGTCATCTGATAAAGCTCAATGTCCTTAACAATGATGTTCCACCCAAGTCAGTGATAAAGCCACATAGGTTATCCGACTGTCATAGTTATGATTTCTATTGCTGTAAAGAGAATCCATGACCATGGCAACTCTTATCAAGGAAAACACATAAGTGGGGGCTGGCTTATAGTTCAGAGGCTTAGTCCATTTTCATCATGGCAGGAAGCATGGCAGCATGTAAGCATTCATGGTGCTAGAAAAGGAACTGAGAATTCTACCTCCAGATCCGAAGGCAGCTGCGAGGTGAACATTAGGCCTGCTTTCATTGCAGTATTTAAACCCTGAAATGGAACCATCTGGGACACACTTCCTCTAACAAGGCCACACCTAACTGTGCCACGCCCCGTGAGCCTATGAGGGGCCATTTTCATTCAAACCACCACACTTACATATTCTTACTGCAGTGTAAAGAATTCTGCTATACCACAGATAATTAGCAAATGTTGAAGCACTCACCTACTGCTAACAAGTCTGAAACATTCAAAATAAATAAAAAATAATCCCATTATGTATACCTTTTTAACAAACTTGAATATTTGAACAAAATATCTCCAGCTACCAGGAGGATTTTCARCAAGTGCTAGTCAGTCTTTGAAAGGCATTATATCTTGTGGCTTGCACAGAACYGAAGGTTATTAGATTCAAATGAAATAGACCATGCAAAGAAAGAAAAGTACCACATGATCTCATATGGAAACCTAGAGCAATGATTTCAGAGAAGTTGAGACACTAGTGGTTGCCAGAGGCTAAAAAGATTGGAGGGATGAAAAGGATAGTTGTTGGTTGATCAACAGGTAATGTGTTATAGTTAGTATAGACAGTTATAGTTAGACATCATATCTACAATCATGTGATTACTGGTACTGATGATGCACTATATGCTCTTTAGAAATAAAAAGAATAGATTTTGAATATTTCCAACATGGATGATGAATGATTCTAGACCAGAGATATTAATCCCATATTTTCAACACTATATAATTGTGTAGCATAGCACATGATGCGCCTGTATGATTGTTACACCAATATAATAAAAACATCTAGTGTTTGAGAGACAATGGAACATTTCAGTAATTTATATCTAAAAATTCCAAGAAATAAAAAAATTATGTCAAGTAGCTCTAAAAATCATGATAGTTACAAAATATTATCTAGTCAAAAGTATACTTCAAAGTGACTTTTTAAAATGATCCCCCCCCCCCAGTGACTCATTTTTATTTTGAAATATCCAATACAGGTCTGAGTTTACTAATCAACTAAACTACTTTTGCTAGTGTACACAACTGCTACATCCATCATCTCAAGTTCCCCTGTATGCATAAACACATGTGTACTAGAGACATGTTTGATGGTTGGTACCTTAGCAAGCTTTTCTTCACATTTGACTTCTGGAATGTCATAGGTCTTAATATGTGAATTGCTAACTCRTCAGATTCAAAGTCAGTGGAATTCACTTTCTTTTCTTTTCATATTAATTATTTAAAGTTTTAAGGTCCAGAAATTGTAGCTGGCAGTAACCCGGTATTCATTTTCATCTAGTGAATTGTTAAACGGTAGCTATTACATGTTCTTGCCAGGCAGGGGTGTTCTTAAAATACATCCTAGGGCCAAATTGTTCAAGCATTTGTTCTAAGAGCCACTGTTCAGCAAAACAGGTGGTAATGCCAAAGAACCACAGAGCTTCGAGGGCCCTGCAGGAGTAAATCCAGCTTTCCGCCACAAATTGAAAGCAATAGAGCCTTGCCCTGACAAAAGCCTGTTATTCCTAAGCATACCTTGGACCTTTATAGTGGATATGAGGAGACTGTTAACAGTGGGGGGCGGAGGCTGAGGTGGAGTGAAAAGCCACGGTGTCTGCAATTATTGTTTAACTGTAGATGCCTCTTTTTCTCCTACTCAGCTAATTATATTTTAGTGACATGTTTTACTTTAGTAGCTTCCGCCAGGCATCTTCGAGAAGCAAGAACTTAAAAGAAATCTTTGTTTCTGTCAAGAGACCTAAAAAATGATAGAAACCCCAAGCAAAGAGCAAGGGTGTTTCAAGGTAAGAAGATGGCTCAACAGGTAAAGATGATTGCCACCAAGGCTGCCAATCTGAGGTTCTATCCCCAGCACCCACAACAGGGAAGGAGTTACCCTCTGACCTCCGCGTGTACACCTGCCTCGTGTCTTGGTGTTCTGTCGCTGTGAAGAGGTGCTATGACTATGGCAACGCTTACAAAATGTAACTGGGGCTTGCTGCCAGGTTCAGAGCTTTAGTCCATTATCAGCATGCCGAAATGCAGGCAGATATGGTAGCTGAGAGTTCTGCATCTGGATCCAAAGRCGGCAGGAAGAGAGTCACATGCCTGGCTTCGACTTTTGTAGCCACACACACACACACACACACACACACAGCAGTGTATTAGGGTTCTCTCGAGTCACAGAACTCATGGAGTATCTCTCTATATTAAGGGAATTTATTGTAATGACTTAACAGTCTGTAGTCCAACTAACCCAACTATGGCAGCTATGATGGGAAGTCCAACATATAGTAGTTGCTCGAGGCTAGTTAGCCAGTCTTCCATACAAACTGAAATCTTGAAGAAGTAGGTTCCAACAGAAGTGCTAGCAAGTAGGTCCAAATAGGAGAAGAGAGTGAGTCTTTGTTCTTTTCTGTGTCTAATGTAGGCCTCCAGCAGAAGGTGTGGCCCACATTAAAGGTGTGTACCACCACACCTAGATCTGGAACCTGCTTTGTCCCAGGCTGACCTTGAACTCAGAGAGCTGCTTGCCTCCAGGGATTAAAGGTGTATACTGCCTTGCCTGGGCTTAGCTTTTCAAGTCTACTAAGCTTCAAGATCTCCATGTCAAAATCCGGGTCAGAAGCCTGTGTCTTCCAGCCAGTTTATTCCAGATATAGTCAAGCTGACAACCAGGAATACCATCACACACAGTAACGTGGTTCTTCCAGCAAGACTTAACATACTCCAATAAGGGCACACCTCCTAATCTTTTTAGTTACTGCTACTCGGTGGTGAACGGGAACTCAAATATAGGATGCTATTGGAYCGTTCTTATTCAAACCACCACWTCCATGCAAAATAAATGTAATATTTAAAGGGTATTTTGCAAAGTCCCAGAATAAGGTCTCTTTCAATTAATATTGCCAACTTCTTCCTATTCCCACAGTTCTATGTCAATACAGATTTCTCATTGGAAAGGACTTTCTGAATGAAGGTTGAGAAGCAAATCATTGCATCAGCTCCTTGGGGCAGATTATCCCTCATCTTCTCCAACCTTCCTTGGAAGGATTTTAGTATTATGTTACTTAGATTTTTTTTTTTTGACAGTACTTAAAGGTTGAGAATTTGTACTTTTCTCTTGGCATTTTTTATTCCATGTTATATTTGGCCCTATATCTGAAAACTCTTTTCTCCTCCTTTTCTAGGTTTGAGTTACTAAAATGAATGTTAATGATGAATCTCCAGTGAAAATCTCATCAGATCTTAATACAACCTAAGTAGGTCTGGGTATTATTCAAATATGAGCCCTATGTGCTAGAAAGCTATACAAAAAAAATAATAATTAGCTTAAACAGATTGAAACAAGTATTCTGGAAAATTATTTCTTGAGAACAGGCCTACATTCTCAAATGTATGTACTCCAGTTAATTTCTCTTCAAGGTGTTGGTATGCTTTCTCCCAGACATTGCTAAATGATGAAGTAAATTTATCTTTCCATAATAAAAAAAACCAGACAGCTGACCATAAGTATTGAATAAGTTACATGTCTTAAACCAATTACCATCTGTAAATATGAATGCTGTATACATATGTAAGTGTATAGAAATATCTTCTTCCATACACTCTGACTGCTTCCTTTCCAGCTTYAAGATGTGTATCAAGCCTTCTTTTCAACATGAGGCAACAAAGACACGTCATGACTACAGAAGCCAACCAATTACGGAAGCTTCATTTTTAAATTAAATGCTTCTTCCTGTCCTTCCATTCTGGTACAAATACAGGGCCCTTTCACAGTAAAAACCTATTAGGTAGCTTATAAAAGCAAACAGGTCTGAAGAAAATGGCCTCCTCTTTGGAGGATCTCRTCAGGAATCCCTTCCTTTCCTAAATGACCTCACGAGAGCCCCCTCTGATGATATCAAGTGTCAGCCGTGGCACGCCACACCTGTGGCCTAGCCAGAGCATAAGAGTCCAATCTGACTGTGATAATAAATAAAATCTTGTCATACTATTACAGGATGCTCGGCAAGGACAAGAATTAAGGCACCTTTATAACTCCCGAAGGAATCTGGTGATATTTCTAACGTGATCTCGCACATCATTCTGTCCTGCCTGACCTTGCTCGTATCTCCTTCCTGAATTATAGCTTATGTCGGCTACCCTCTCCTCCTTCCACAGCCTCTCCCAAGATGAAGGATTGCTGACTTGAAGAAAACAAACCTTTTTTTTTATTCTTTGGGGGAAAAAAATGTCGGTTAAAATGTCCTCAAAGTCACACCATATGTTTTCTGTAAAACTGTTACTGCCTCCATGAGGTTAAATGTTGTGTCTCACTTTATGAAGTGAATATCATTAGACTACAGGCTAAAAAGACTTTCTCACAAAGTGTCTAGCTCCATTCCTTAACACCTGGGATGCAGAAAGTTGAGGAAACATTTTCTATTCACCAAGTGAACCAACAGACGTACTCTCCACTTGGTCAACAATGACTTGCTTTCTTTGAGCACCCGCTAGAGACAGTCGCTTCTCAGGCACTTCATGAATCTACCGAGAAAGGAGATTCTTTTTTTTTTTTTTTAATATTGTAATAGTGTTGCTCATCTCTCCAGAGTTATACAGCTTCTGTCTACGGAGTCAAAGGAGATCACACTTACATAGTGGCAGGCATGCTTCAAGGACACTGTTGAGGATGAAAGTATTCTTGGCACATAGGAATAGCAGGCATGCCTGAACTTCAGACCTCCAAAGGCCATTTTCATGGAATTAGTTGGGGTGAGAAATCTGTGTGAGTATCCCAGTTATTACATGTGGAAAGCAATGTGGTCGTGACCTCCTCCCGTGTTCTGGACACTGGGCTTTTCGGCTGCCRTCTTCATAGCACCAAGTTTATTCATTGAAAGGTAACAATGAAGCATGACCCTTCTAAGAGGAGACTTGCATTTGAACTTACTTCTGAAAGCCTAGCAATAAAGAACTGGACAAGTGACAAAYAATTGATGTCCTCATTAAACCAAGCCCTGAAYTGCGCCTGCCATTGGTCTTGTRGGGTTTGAATTCCCTTGTTTSTACTTCCTTGGTCTACCTGAGGAGTCACTTCMCCTTCAAGGCTGTGGCCAATATACAGATTTAAAGTTCCGATTTCCTTTGCGGAGCTGAGGCAGGCAAGTAATCTCAAAAGACTTTACAKCATACTCTCTGGAAACAAATGAACAGTGAGATCAAGGAAGAAAAAGACAGCTAAGCTAAGAGAAAGTCTGGTCTCTACAGTAAACACGTTGCTCTTGTTTTGAAGAGAATCTTGTGTGCAGAAGCAAAGCAGACAACCACCGGGTTGGTCTGGTGGCCAATTTGTGAAGAACAGATCAGTCCTTTCATAGTTACCCATGCCCTACAGAATAGAAACTGCTGATTCAATCTCAGAATTGCACTTCATGTACCCAGGAAGATTGTTTGAGCATTTTATTCATCCTTTCTGGAACMTCAGAAGACAGATACCAGGCTTCCCACAAACAACATAGTGTTTTTGGCTTTACGGAGTGAGATAGGCCTGGGTTTGACAACGTAGGTGACATGGATCTGAGATTGCTTTACTGGAAACGATACAAAATATACAGTGACCCTTTTGAGCAGCCGCACTAATTCATGGGCCAAAGCAGCACCGAGTGAGGTGTGTGGGAACAGAGACCAGGCACATAGATGGAGAAATGAGAGAACAGAACAAAGGACACAATACTAGAGGACATTTGTTGAAAGGTGTAATCCTTGCAAGCGTGAACTCCAAGCCGTACAGACACACAAGTTTGAAAATGTTCCTAGGAACAGATGTAAGACAGGAGAGCTGGCTCTAAGTCCTTCTCACATAGAAAAGATAATGAACTTATTCATTGTGTCCCCAGAGGCTAGCAGAAAGGCCAATAGATAAAAGTAAGAACGTACATAGGAAAGCGTTTTATTGTATCAGTGCCCAGTAATAAGAGAGGCTGTCCTTCAATATTACAAAGCAATTACTTAAGAGAAACTCTGAGATCTACCTTGATTGGAATCCCTCACCCTTCACCCCAGTGAGAAGTGATTTGCCCCTTTCCTCCCCCATTAGACACCATGACTCTTTSATCTTCCTGCTGCATCTCTCTTCACATAGGTACAATGTGTGACATTGGGGCATGATTACCTAGGTAAGATGTTGGCGTATATGAGCTCTGAAGGATTTTATCCCCCTGAGAATCTGTGTTGGGTGGTTTTACAGAATCATAAGTGGGCATCCCAGCCTTGGGGTTTGTCACCTCCTTCACACCATCACATTTCCTTCTTTCTTATCTCTTTGAGGCACCTGATAACCGTCTTGCTTTATTCATGTGCCAGCACTAGGTCTTGAAATGGAAATAAATCATCCCTAATCAAGGAAAGCTTGGTCCAGACAGGGACAAAGCCTGGTAGGAAAGAACACCTGCTGAAGAGCTGGATGGCTTCCTCCTGCGTGTGGGCAGTGACGGAGCTCTCTCCCAGCATGCAGCGGGGCAGTGAGTGATGTGCTAACATGGCCTGCCCACATGCATGCCAGGTGTCATCCTACGCACGTGGCTGATAGCACTAGGTTTATTGCAACCTTATGACAACGGACTGGTACTGCAGCCACATTTTACCAATAAAGAAACTTGTGTACGCCGATATCTGACACACAGTCAGGTATCTAGTAGGAAGTGAAAAGAAAAGAAATCTGGGTGGTCCACACTGTGGGGCCYGTGATGGAGAACAGCAGTGTCGCTCCACAGAGATGGGCAWCCTCCTGAAGAACGCAAGGACCGGGACAAAGCGGCCAAGCATACAGGCCTGCAGCTGCCCTGTCGCCGCCTCTCCATACATCAGTTCCCTATTTTCCTCAGGAATCTACATCCCTAAGATAAAACATGAGGAATTTCTCATTTTACATACCGCCATCTCTGATTGCCATTTATTGTAGTATTGTCAGATACGGACACATATAAATTTAAGGTAAATAAACATTAATATTTGCTGCCAAGGTTGGGCTAAACAAGCAACATCTGAGAGGTGCCCAGGAGCCTGGGGGGCGGGGTTGGCTAACTTTCTGGGTGCAGCTCCCAGGGATGCTTCTCCTGCACCAGTGCCTGAGGTCCTGAGGGGACCCACAGCCCCCACTAGGACTGCCTCTCCCGCACAGGCTGTCAGGTCCTCCGCATCTGAAGAGCTCGGGAGACTCCCGGAAGCACAGTATGTACAAGACACGAGTTCTTCCCAGTCCGTTAGACTCTGCAAAATAACAGTGTTCATCATTTCTGTTTTCCCCTTGGCTTGCCTTTCCTTCCGTCTCCGAATGTAGGAGAAAAAACAGAAGCTCAATACATAAGCAGCTATTCTTCGGAATGTAAACAAAGAATATAGAAAATAAAAAAAAAAATAAAAAATTACTTTTATCAAAAATGGGCCTTTTAAGAAAGTCTAATCATTTGAGTATACTCATTTTTTCTTAATTCAAAAAGTGCTAAGGACCACAGGCCCACTTATRAGAGCACTCCTAGAGCACTGACATTTTGTTAGTAAGTAAGCGGTTTGTTTCAGAACGATATATTTTGAGAACTATCTGGATCTCCTCATTTGAACAGGAGGCAATTCACATTCTTATCCTGAGTCTGTAAGAGGTATGTTGTGGTCAAGCTAAAGTTCATGTGACCTTGACTCATCCACCCTGGGGCAATATTGGAAAGAAATGCATTTTACAACAAYTGAAAGAGCAAATTTACCCCTTTATCACTTCAGTAGTTCCCTCTAAGTTTTTTTGTTTGTTGTTGTTGTTGTTGTTTTGTCTGACCATCTTTTGATGCTACAGCTTAATCCTTGTAGGGATAAAAATTGCTAACATTTTTTTTCTTGTGGTGGCCTGTGATGGTTTGTATATGCTTGAGCCAGGGAGTGGCGCTTTTAGGAGGTGTGGTCTTGTTGGAGTAGGTGTGTCACTGTGGGTGTGGGCTTTAATACCCCAGTCCTAGCTGCCTGGAAGCAAGTCTTCCACTAGCAATCTTCAGATGAAGATGTAGAAATCCTGCACCACGCCTGCCTGGATGCTGCCGTGCTCCCACCTTGATGATAATGGACTGAACCTCTGAACCTGAAAGCCAGCCCCAATTAAATGTTGTCCTTATACGAGTTGTCTTGGTCATGGCGCCTGTTCACAGCAGTAAAACCCTAAGACGAGGTCCTAGGAGCCGGCATATATATCCCTTATCTGATTTGCTTATTGAAAACAAAAGCTATATCTTTTTGACATCTGTGTGTGTGTGTGTGTGTGTGTGTGTGTGTGTGTGTGTGTGTGTGTGTTTATGGGTGTGTGGGCACACCACAAGTTTGCACATATGGAGGCCCAACACAGATGGCAAGATTCCTCTTTGCTCATTCTCCATGTTTTCTCTTGAAGAAGGCTCTCTGCTGAACTCAGAGCACAGAAGCCCCAGCTAGTATAGCTAGCCAGCCTACCCCAGAGAGCCCTTGTCTCCTGAGTACTGGGCCTGCAAGATGGCTGTTACACCTGCTCAGCTCCTATGTGAGCACTGGGGATTTGGACCCTGATCCTCAGGGATGTATAACAGCCACTGAGCCATGTCCCCAGCCCCAAGAGCTTTGTCTTATTAATCACCAATATCATAGTGTCCTATATAATACCTGCCATAATGCTTAATAACCTTGCCTTCAACTGTGTCAAAAGTAATTAATGAACAATCTGGCTGATGAAAGATGATTCATATATCCATCAGAGAATGATCTTGGTTGATCCAACAATTCTTATCCATAGTAATTCATATCCATAGTATATATGTATACATACACACACACACACACACACACACACACACACACACACATATATATATATATATATATATATATATATATATATATANGTTGATTAGGATTGTAGAAGAGATGAGGAGGAACTGAAAGTAGCAAGGGGGAAGATATATGACATGCTAAAATATTTTTAATGAAAGGGAAAATATGTGAAATACCACTTAAAATGATTTACTTAAGGAAAAAGTCTATCAYAGGTACTACTCAGCCAACTGGGTTTTAATTCATTCTAGCTGTAGTAAACATGACAACCCTTATCAACATAATTCCACCCCTTATCAACTTGATACACAATCATATCACCTTATATCACATTTAATTTATAAAGGAAAGCAGTACTTAGGTTAGAATTKTAGGTAACAATATAATTATCCCATGTGCAATTGCAAACACATTAAATTTTAGAATAGGTAACAATGGCCCTTTGAAGGAGAATAGATTTGCTATCTCAGATTTCAAATATGAATACCACTGATATTCCCTTAGTTGGTGTTATATCACATTGTAAATAAATCAAGGAAAGAAAACACAAATATTTGTAAAAACACATTCTTAACAAAAAATGACAGACACACTCATGTTAGTTATAATTCTCATTTGTACAAATGGTCACATAGCCTTAGCTGATATTTGTAATTGCCTTTTTCTATTACCCATTCTGYATTTCCTCCACCCTTCATAAGTAACTCATCAGGCTTTGTGACCTTTCCCATACCTTCATTCTTGAAGGGTCTGTGCTCCTTCTCATACTTCCTGGATTGTGTTGTAGTTTCCCATTGACTTTAATCACAGGGCATGGTTGGATCAAAAGATGGCCCTAAAGGATCTCCTGAACTCCAGGCATAATATTACTTACCTTCATTGTGGAAGAGAAATCCAATTTCCCATTGATAATCTTTATCAATAAACTCCCTTAACACTCTTACATCCTTTTCATAGACTGTTGGGTTAATGGCATCAGAAGCCTAAAGTGGACAGGGGAAGTGTGAGCTTCCAATTCAATGGGATGCTTTTGTCTCTTGGCAGGAGTGATCCCCACTCTGAAAACAAAACTTGTAGGCCAGCAGAACAAGAAGCAAATTTTTCCTAGTGGTTCATTAAGGGTAATAGTGACTGGAAATTTTCTCTTTTCCACACCTTGATTCTGTGACCTGTGGATCTTGGCTATGAAAAATACCATACGTAATATGTTGATTCAAAGCATATRCCACCTTCTGAAGAACCCTGCCTCAGCTGCTCAGGATGCTGTTACCTAATTGGCACAACTGTGTCTTCAAAAGAACATTCTATCTTTGAATCAGGTCTGCTGTAACCTGATAAGACTGGTAGATTCCATTAGTATGGAACCAATGTCATACTTCTCTGACTATGCAAGGAATTTCTTGGTCAGAAGCAATACTATGCAGAATACCATGGTAATGGATATGCATTGAGTAAATCCATGTGTGGTGGTTTGGGCAGAAGCATTACATGCAGGAAAGGTATATTCATAACCAGAATAAGTATCTACTCCAGTAAGAAGAAAGAATTTTCATTCTCATTGAGAAAGTGATCCAGTGTAGTCAATCTGCCACCAGGTCATTGGGTGGTCATGTGGAGAGAAATGGTAACATATCAAGAGCTCAGCATTGGTCACTACTGTTAGCARATCTAGCACTCATCAACATTTGTAGCCTTGCTACACTTAGTTAATGACAGTCTATGTTGAACACTTACATAACCTCCATCTTTTGTCTGCTTTGTTTGCTGGTTTATTTTGTAGTAACAAGAATGACTAGAGGAAAAGGTAACTATTCACACAACAGGTCATCTTATCTATTTTATTACTAAACTCCCCCTTTCCTGAAGTCACTTTTTGATGAACACTGACAAGGGAAATGAGTACCATCACTTCCTTTGTCCATTTGAAGAGATCTCTCCATTCACTTCTGCTCCAGATATCTTCCTCACTATTTACCAATCCTGCTGTTTCCAAGACCCTGACCATCAACCCAATCTTTGAGTATAGCACATGAATCAGTGAACAGCCACATATC
>BDUI01001129.1:135111-145904 GCA_002335545.1 Apodemus speciosus
TGTGTTGTTCTCCATATTGCACTTTATTTGAAGCAGTGTCTCTGTGCTGTTTGCTGCTACACTGTGACAAGGTGTCACTGACTGACTTCTGGTGCATCGCTTGACTCCACCTCTCATCTTTCTGTAGAAACAGTGGGATTACAAATTCAGACTTCCATGCCCAGATTTATATGAGTTCTGGGGATTCTAGCTCATGTTCCCAATCTGTATACCAGAAGCTTATCATCACTGAGTCATCTCTTTCACCACTTTCAGAACTTTCAGAAGATAGTATTCTCGAATTCATGTATTTAAAATGTGTGTCATCTACAAAATGACAGAGTCAACTACCCTGGTCCCATGGGAGCTTGCAGAGAAAGAGTAACCACCACAGAGCATGCRGGGGCTGGATCTAGGCCCAATACACATTAATAGCAGATGTGCAGTTTGCTTCTTGTGAACCCTTTCACAACTGGAGTGGAGGGTGTCTCTGCCTCCATTGCCTGTCATTGGATCGCCTATCCTTAACTATACTTCTTGGCTGAGATTCAGCAGAAGAGGACACACACTTTCACTAGAGGTGGTCGTGGGGTAGAATGGCAACAAAGTGATGGGAGGGGCTTCTTCTTTGAAGAGAAGGAGAGGGAGTAACAGGTARAGCATTTATAAGGGTAAAACTGGAAGAAAAGGGGGATGGAGCAGGGGCGAAATTGGAATGTAAAGCAAATAGATAAATAAATAAATGAACTAATTAATTAGAATTATCATCTCAATCAAAATTTGCTTAGTCCAGATTTCCCAATGTAGTTTATTCTATACTTATGCTGTGCCTGTAGTAATTTTCCTATAGGTATATTTTTATTTTAAAATACTTCAGCTTCAGCTTATATTCATCAAAAGTTGATGAATATAATTGACTTGTTATTTTACAGAAATATCTTATTGTGAACTAAAAAGGGTGGCTATTTTAATACAAAGCCTTTACTATATGATAAGTATTTTAAGGACTTCTTTCTCTGGGCTCTTACTTTTTTATTGCCTGAGGTAACCTAGTCAATCAAGGAAATAAAAGATTGAATATTAAAAGCAATCTTTTGGGCATGAGTGCTTTGAAACAGAGCTGATCGACTGAGAAAATAGCATTCCTAAGGTAGATAAGAAGGGCTGAGGTTTATAGAGATAGGGTGATTTGATGAAGTAACATAAACAAAGACAGATTTGAAATATAGCCTTTTAGTTGCAAATTTAAGATTTCCTATAACAGTTGAAAAACCCCTCTGTGGAAAGATTCTTCCTTTCCATGAATCTAACTCTATAGTACAGGTCAAAGAGAAGAAAAAAATGTCTATTGATTAGATCATTATTTCCCTTGATTGTTCCCATATCAAATTCTGGAATAATCTGGTTGAATTTGATTTTACCAAAGAAATGGAAGAAATGCTTCATGGTTAATATTCATCTCCTAATAAAAGGTGGTTCCAAGAGATCATGGAGTATCCTATGTTGTGAGCTTCTGAAAGGACTTGACATAAGATCTTGGAAAGTAGAAAAGGACCCACTGAGTATCAACAACTACTACTGTTATGAATTCAGGTGTAGGGGTATATGTATGTGTCTTTACATGACTGAGTAAGGGGTATAGATTTCATTTTTTCTTCTTTTGAATAAATATTAGCTCTCTACTGGAAAATCATAATCTGTAAAAAAAAATGTAAAGTTAGTTTTTCTTTGATTTGTGACACACAAAYTTTCTTCTTAGCTTACCAACACTCTCTAGCTCAGTGATTCTGACATAATTCCTTTAAACTCAGCATTCACTATACATGTTAATGCAATTCACTAAAAGCACAAGCTTAAAACAAAACAGAAAAGCATACAATAATTTCATAAAACTTTCTCTCCCCATAGATAACAATTTTCTCCAAATAAACATGTAAATTGTTTTTCCTATAAAATATGCTCGTATTTAAATGAGATTATAATGTTTATGACTTGGATACATAATGTCTTGTAACATTCCTTTATTCAACAATATCTCATGTTATCTGCATCATCAGATGTCAGAGAATCTACTGCTTTCTTTCTCCCCACAATGGTGGGGATTTTATCAAGTGCTTCACTAATGTTGAGTGTAAGTTAACTGTGAGTTATATACCAAACTCTACCTCTATGTTATTTAAAACATCACAGCATTTCATTCCCCTATTATACTGGTTTTTCTTCATTTCCGGTGGCACAAGGATTTGAGGACAGATCTAAGTGCCAAAAGGATTATCAGTATTCCTGAATATCATTAAATGCAATAATTTGAGGGAATGTATGTAGAACACTATTTTGCAAAATGAAGAATTCTTACCCAGTAGGTTTACTCATAACTCTGAGAAATATGAATTATAAGTTTTCTAAGAATATTAACATCTTATGTTTAGCAAGGGCACAAGAATATCAACTCTACCCTCTCATTAATAATAATATTGAAAACATTTGAAATATAATAGTTTATGATATGCTCATATAGTGACTTAAATCTTCATTACTTTAGTCATAAGTGAATTGTTTTATGCTTCTTTCCCTATTGCCTGGCTCTTTCTGTTTATTTTTATGTAAAAAGTACTTAATCATATTTACATTAGTTTTGGTGTTGATTTCTTTTTAATTGTAGGATATTTGCATGTGAACACAAATTGGTATTTTCTAGTAGATATTATGGTTTTCATGTTGGTGGGATATGTAAAATAGATAGATGATATCCAGATRTGGATATCACTCTTAACCTAAACACTTAGGAGGCAGAGGCCTGCCTACCTCTCTGAGTTGAGGCCAGCCTGGTCTACACAGTGGGTTATAGACCAACCAGGACTACATTGTGGACTTTGTATCAAAAATAAAATTTGATAGGCAAGACAGATGAAAAATAGATAATATGTAAAAATGAGCAAAGGGAAATACTCACTTTACAAGATCATATTTTCATAAATACTTCTTTTCTAATAATTTTATGACTTACTATTTTTAAAGTTTGTATTTGGAAACTCTATTCTGCTTGAGTATGGGGAAGCATTGTCAGTGGCTAGCATACTTAAAAAAAGAGGGAAAAGCCAACTAGAACAGTTTTATAGAATATGTCATGTATTGAATATAGACATGTGAGCTAATCAGCTTTAAAGGCAATAATCCAGCTTTATAGCAGGAACATACTTTATAAAGATCATCTAGTATAGTTTTCTCATAGGAAAATGCAATGAGTGCCAAAGGATGACAAACAGCGACCAATGTGCTTTCCCTTAGCACCCAGCCCTCATGAATTCCTGAAGATGGAGTCCACATCCCATGTGTACCAGGTTCCCCTTCAGTGTAGTCATTTCTCTGTTTTTCCATTCCTTACTGAGCAAAGCTGGATCTTAGATGGATCAGCATATGATTCTACTTGGCCTTGCTTCCGGATCCTGTGCTTAAGAAGATATAGTGGACTGCTCTGTATTCAAGGCTCTAAGCAAGGAGGAAAAGTGAATGGTTAGTAAAACCTCACAAAGTGTCAGATTGCACTGACTTTATTTCTTGTCTAGATTTAGAATACCATTGGGCATTTTAAAGTTCCTGAATGGGAAAGCAACCTGGGTGCCTCTGGCTTTATTGATTTAACCTTTGTAGGAAGGGTGAGGGCAAAAGAGTAAAAAGTTGAAAAGTTGAAAAGTCCCTTCCTGCCTCAAGCAACTTATAGCACCTTAAGTGAGAAATTTATTTCTGTTACATAATATATTCTCACTGGATTACAGAGTTGGCAAAGGCTTCATTTAAACAGAGGTGGAGAACTAACGAGGTGCTATAGTTATATCTCAGCTCTCATGATGTGTTTTCCAGTCTTGTACTTTTACCCATGTATGGAGGTATAACAATTGAGTATGGGTTTATTGTAGAAGTCTAAGTCAAAACAAGTTCTGTTCCTTTGGGGAATATACATCCTTCACAAAAGGTAAAGATTCTTGGAACCATTTATTTTTAAAATAATTTCCTTGGGGCTTAGTATTTAATCAAACTTACATGCAGATAAATTTTACCAACATTTACTGCTCTCAGGCTACCACATTGCTCTCCATTCCACCCCCATCTTCCTTACTCTACAGTGGAGTCTCAAGCTGTTTTAAAAAAATGACAATGGGTATAAATAGTAATCTAATTATAGTTAGAAGAGATTTACAGCTCCAATTATGGCTGCTGTTAAATTTCAAAAGGGACTGACATACGCAATCAACACATCCCATACAAGAATCCATCTTGCTATTATAAAAGCTACCTGCCAATTGTTCGTCAGTTGAATGACATGCAACACTGCACACATTATCTCTGGGATTAGTGATACCGACAGTTTTGTCATGTTTAATGTATGTAGACAGCATAACGCAAAGGCATACAGCCTAGGAATTGCTCAATTAAGGTCTGCCACATTTCCAATACATGCTATTTCAAGTATTTTATCTCTTCTTCCTCTTCATGAATTTTCCATTTGAACTCAATCAACTACATATGCATAGAATTATATTATGATAAATCCAAGTAGTATACACATACATAATCACTTTACTAATCATTTAGATAAAATGTATATTTATTTTCCAAATTAAATAATAGTTACTAAACATTTGCTCTGTAGAGGCCTAAAATTTCATAATTACTTCAATTTAGACGAACAATTATCCTCTATTGTGCATCCTATTAAATTATTTCATTTGGACCATTATTGAAAGGAACAAATACTGCAAATGCTTTGTGTTGAGAAAGACACATGGGTTTTCTACAGACTAAGAGATTGTTCAAGCCATTTGTCAGTATCTGCCTTCCTTAACCTCCCATTCAAGTGTAAATTGGTCTCACTTTGAGGCCTCTGACCTAACTTGGATTCCTGAACCAAAAAAGCAGGGCATTTTTACTTCATTCAGCACAGCTATCTGATCCTCTGATGTGTGTAATCTGTAKTACTCCATGTCAACCATACTGCACCCACTGATGTTCCCCAAGGTTCTCCTCTCAGGTCAGACTGTTGGGATTCTCTGATCTGCTGGAGCTTTGCCAGATATAGGAGCTAGTCTTATGAGTGGCAAGTGATTGCAGAAACCTTGCAATACTGGATCTAGACTCAAAATGATAATTTCCTATGATATTTCCTTTGTAAATTAGCAGTTGTAGCACCAATCCCTTTTCCAGTTCCATAGGAACTGATACCTTCTAATCTACATCCACAGCTTGTCTCAGGGTTGAAGTTCAGACAGAACGAATCAGTGAGGGCTCATTTAAAAAARTGATTTATAATAAATGAAATGCCCTCAGCCATTGGCAAATTGCTACTGGTCATGATACCTCACATTGCCTACTGATGCTGCTCACTGCCTCTAGCTTCCTGTACTTTATATTATCTACCCTATGCACTATTTATCTGGCACTGAGAGAGCATTAGGCGTATCCAGCAATGTCTATAACTATGTCTGTAACTGTGCTCCTGCTCTGCTTAGTGAGCATATGTGGACAGAGCTGTTGTTCTGTGTACTACATAMCATTATTGATCAGTTTCAATGATGTTACCCTTTCACATACAGAGACAAGATGTACTCCATTTCCAGATACAGAATAGATGTTATGCCCATTTCTTGGTTATTTTTACATTCTTTCTTCACATTGTCATTTTGTATTACATCACTCTCTTAGAGGCTTCACCCACATATTTTGCATTCATCATTTCATTCACTGAGTATTCTTATGCTGTTTTATAAAACAAAGAGCTAATGGCACTTTTGTTGTATATATAAAAGAACCAAGACACTCAACTTAGAAATGAACAATTTTAAAGCCAAGTTTGCCAATGATACTGCAGTTGAACCTGATTGCAGGCAAGGAAGTTATTCACTGCCTACAGTTTGGTGATATTCTAAAAACATAATTAGAACAGACCAGCTGCATCTATGCACCATGAATAGTTTCTTTCTTGAGATAACTGATCCCAAAGGATGGCAGAAATTATTTCCTCATGTATTCTGCTGGCATTTGTATTGTCAGAACATAACAAATTCTACATAAATCCTGTTTTATAAATGGTACGCTGTGCTTTAAATACAGCCCAATATGTCATTCTGTCAGTGATTAGCAATGGTGAACTGTTTTCTTGATTGATTCATTATTCTCAATGCACAATTGAAAAAAATATTGTCAAATTTATGATGAAAAATTTCCTTTAAAACAAATTATTTAAATAGTTTATGCTGAAATAATAATAAAGGCACTTTTACCTTTTGCATGTTAATACTGTTCCCAAGTCCCCTACATCTCTCCTGCTTAGTAGTGATTATTCCCTGTAGCACTAATGATGGATTAGATGGCTGTATAAATGATTCTCAGTTATAATTAATATAAAAGCTGCATGACAGAATGAGCAGCTTATTGCATAGTACCTAGTATCTTCCCAGAATTCCTGTAGCCTCCTAACTTTCCTTCTACTCAAATTTCTTATTGTTTAGCTCATATTTAGTCATCTTTATTTTTAGAAAGTCAAACTACCCTAACTGAATTAAGGACACATGATTTGGGTGATCCAATAATTATGCTTACTGTGTAGAAGACTAAACTCAAAGATAACATCTGAATGACTCCATGTCATCTGAGACAGAATTTAGCCTATTTGCCATCAAATATTTGACCTTTGACATTTGGACAAGACATATATACCTTTGCTTGCTTTGAGTAATTTGAAAAGGTAATAACTAGCTAGTCAGGTTTTGCCTAGTGCATTTTTGAGGGGAATCTGTAGCTTTAATTATTGATACCCTATAGCCTTCACTTAATTTCCTAGTCAAGATATTTTACTGTCTTCTGAATGCTAGGATAAAGATCACAAATTATTAAACTAGATTTTCTTACCCATTTAATTTAGAGCTAAGATTTTTTTCTCTTTATTGTAAAATTCATTCTTTGCAGCTCAACGAAAGCAATGCTAACAGTGGGATCTCTTGTGCTGTTTTTTTGTTTCAGGTGGTCAAATAGAAACATGTTTGCTTTCTCTGTGTGACAAGGTATAGAGTTCCCCTTTACTTTTTTCTGGTTTATGTTGCAGCCTTCTGATACTTTAGTAAATCCCAGCATGCATTGTGTGGATTTGGTTTACCTCTGCAACCAAGGGAGAATATTTTCAAAGTGGATACTCTTAGAGCATTTTCTTTACTAACAATCTGTTAATTTCCTCCATATATTCACATACAAGAAACAAAAAAGTACAATAATTCAAATAATGACTTAGATATTATCTAGCTTACTTCTTTAGGGTTTCTAAGTTTCAAGTCTTGGAGCTGAAACATTATTTTGGGGATTCTGGTGAAGATTTTTCACATCACAGATTTCAATTCTGTRACAATTAAACACAATAGCACACCACTATGAACTATCAATAGAATCTTAGGTTTTTAGACATCAATATTAATCATTAACCTGAGTACTTTATGTTCATAGTATTAAGGTTAACAAGGACAGGCCACTTAAATTGTTAGGTTTACAAAGAGAACATGATCATGATCATGATCATCATCATCATCAACAACAACAACAACAACAACAACAACAACAAAACCACAGCATTGCCTTGAAATCTTTAAAACTGTGAGCGGAGAGGAATGTGCTTCTCAGTAATAGCTGTAAGAAAGTACTACATCTAAGTCAATGGAATCCACAGGAGAATACTTAGCACTAAATAAAAATATARAGACACTGGACAATAACCTCAAAGAAGTAACTTGAGCCCAGATGAACACCCTTTAATAAAAAGCTCTAGTTGAATGAACAATAAAATCGAATCTGTATGAGAGCCCAATTTTATACCTTTTCCTGACATTTATGAAATTTCCCAACCTTAGTTTAAAAGTCTAGATATGGATTCCTTGCCCATTAGTGATGTTTTTAAAGTGTCTTTCTGACAAAGACAGAGTTCTTAGTAAAAGCCCAATGAATGAAAAATTTCAATATAGAAGCAGTCGATAGAGCCTTGCACTACAGCTACATGACTCATGGCAAGAGAGAAAGACTTGGACATTTGAAAAATGCTTTGTGTCAGAGGAAGCAGAAGTGAGGTTTGCMCCTTTTAGAATAAGGTTGATTCTGTAAATACAGCCAAGYTGTAAAATGATACTTTTCCTTAGTCAAAGGCTGAGAAGAAAGGTAAACTGCAAAACTGATAGCATAGATATATATTTTAAAATCTTTTTGCCATACTGTCAATATAAATTGATTAAAATCTTGTTCATAAAATTATCCTATATATTTCTGCCACTGTGAAACATTTTATACAAGTAGTTTACCTTTCAGCCATGGGAATGCTTATCAAGACCAWTTATCTGTGCCATCTCCTTATTTATTCAAATAAGTAATTTTCACCTTAATTTTGGTTTTCTGGTAAATATCTTTGACATAACTGGCTCTGAGCCCTAATAATACAAGTAATTGTTCAATATATCATTGACTTTTAGCCAATAATGACATTATTAACCTGAATGATTTATTCATAAAATAGGAAATTTAGAAAAAGGTCACTCAAACTACTGAGTTTGTCAGCAAAGTCTCAGATTGGCAGGGAAAGGTTTTGAATGATGTGAATGGTAGGAAGAATATCACTGGGCAGGCAGCACTGTTGAGCTAAACCACATTTTGGTTGACCTGTCTCTATGTTAGGGTTTCACTTTGGAAGCAGTCATCATGATAGGATATCTCTCTTGTCCAAAAGCAGTATCCAAAACATCCTCTTTGAACTAATGACCTGGGGCATGCCAGACAAGTGCTATAATACTGAGAAACACTCAGGGACCAAGTTCCAATGAAGTAGAAACTTAAGGCTTCTTTGGAAAGTCAGTGTTGGGTGTTGTTTTGCTGGGGCAAACAATGAATGCATGTTTTCCTGAAGTGGACTCAAGTGAAAGACTAAAGCAGACTCATGAAGGAATGTTTAGTTGAAACAGACACAGGAGAAAGGTTGTTCTGCTAAATGCTAAAACAAGCACGTGAATGGACACATGATGAAGGATTCTTCTCTAATGACAAGCCTGTATTGCTCTGCATTACATTGCGTAGTTGAGCTGCATTTGTNGAGCCCCTGTGGCTTTCTCTATCCACACACTCTTTAATGCATTTTAGTCCTCCTTCCAACTTTCCTGATTTCATTACTTTCTTTTAAGTTTGGAAAATGTGCTCTAATCTTTCAATGGTTACCATAGCAATCTTGATAGGATTTAAAAGTCTAAGGATCTTCTTCTAAATAGTGTTCTGAATAAACCCTCAGAAAGCAATTAGACCCTCCAAACTTACACACAAACTGCCTGATATTACTGCTTAAATATTGTAATTCCTTATATTAGATTTTATCATTATTTCTCACACATTTTCTTAAATTTATCTCACATTTACAAATATTTTTATTATTTTCTTTTCTACCTCAAACCTTTTTAGAATCAATTTTCATCTACTGTCAGAATTTTCCTTAGCAGCTATAGGAGGTAAACTTTAAAAAMATTTTTTTTGTCTGCTTGAGATATTTTTGCTCATTTCATTCTCGCTGTTGAAGGATTCTGTCTTTGCGAATTCCCCTTCAGCGCAATGTTCTTATAATTCTAGAAGCYGCGTTATTGTTGAGATGCCACTTGTCAGTCTAAAATCTATTCTCTAAAGGTAATCTTTTTAACTCTGGCTGCTTTTTAAATGTATTGATCTTTGAAGCTCTGCAGTTTCACTGTGACATATCTCAGGCTGCCTGTTTTTATTTATTCCGCTTTAAGATTGACTGTTTTGAATAGCAAGCTTTGGCGGTGTGTCTCCTTACTTCTTCTCAAATACTGCTTTTACATCATAGACCCATGCTGACCGCCTATCAGATATGTTTAACATTTTGTCTGGGTCCAGTGTCTCTTAACTTCTTTTAAATTTTCTGTTTGGCATTCTATATAGTCCTCTGGATAATTTCTTCCAATCTATCTTCCAGGATGCTAATTTCTTTCCAGCTGTGTCTAATCTTCCATTTAACCCACCCACCGAGTCTTTTGTATTAATTATTTCAGGGGTTAATTTATAGAATTCTATTGTTTCCTATCCAGTTCTGCTTAGTTGCTTCCTATCGTCTTGTGTTCCCTTCTTGTAGTTGTAAGCCTTTCTTGGTTTTATTTACACATATTAAACTCTATTTCATATTGCGTGGTTGATAGTTCTGGATCTTCTTAGGTTTCGGCCAGCTTCTGTCTGCAGGCTCTGGGCTTTATTCCCTTTCTCTCCGSAGTGAGCTCCTTTTCCCTGGAACACTATTGTTGAGAATTCTTTAGGCTGAACTGAATTTGCAAATTTGCACGTGCTTAGCCAGAAGCCCACTTACTGCAGCCAGGCACCTGCTGCCCCTTGAGGCGTCTTGGACTAACTGCCCTAGACAGTGGGGAGTCTGGCTGCAGAGCCCCCGTGAGGGCTGCGGATCCTCAGGGAAGGTGTTAGCCATTCCACTGAGCACSGAGGCCAGCCAGCGCAGGCAACTCTGCTTGCTCTTCCTTCCCTTTCCAAGTTTATTTCACATTAACCCTCCCAATAAAGGGCAGACCTTTGCTTTATCCTGCCTCTCTGTGCTGCCTTGTTTTGTTTTTTTTTTTCCTGCTAGTGTCATCCAAACAGAAGGACCTCCAGGTTCCTGCTTGTGTTCCTGCCCTCACTTCTCTCAGTAAAGGAGAGTGACCTGAGAGCTGTAAGGTGAACCTAAGTTGTCTATGGACATAATGGTTTATCACAGCAATAGAAACCCTAGCTAGGACATC
>BDUI01001130.1:42261-60031 GCA_002335545.1 Apodemus speciosus
ATGCACTAATTGATAAGTGGATATTAGCCTAGAATCTTGGAACACCAAAGACACAATCCACATACCAAATGATGTCCAACAAGAAGGAAGGAGTGGACCCTGGTTCTGAAAAGGCTCCATGCATCAGTGTAGGGGAATACCAGAACAGGGAAGTGGGAAGGGGTGGATGGGGGTCAGGGGGAGGGAAAAGTGGGACTTTTGGGGGCGGGGAACCAGGAAAAGGGAAATGAAGTATAAATAAAGAATATATCCAATAAAAAAGAAAGAAAGTCATTGTCATTCCTTTGTGTAAACTAAGTTCCTCCAGGAGTGAGTTTGCTGTAAAGGGAAAGTCAGTATCATAATTCTTATGCTGGATTTTCTCATTTCTCCCCCTTTTCCCCTACCTTCCCCCACTCAGCCCCCTCCCAATTGTCTACATTCAGCAGCTGGTCCCTGAAATGCTTATCATATCACTTAGAGGCTCTTGCTCCACGGGGATATGAGACTATAAATCACTGAGGTCTTTTTCCCCAGGAATGCAAGTGTACATTCAGTACAAAGTCTAGGGAGGGAAACAAAAACAGAATCCTGGGCACAGCTGTGATGTTATGATAGATGTCTTTATGGGTTTTTTCCTGTCGTTTGTTTGTTTCAGTCTCTGGCTTACAAGTCTGACCTATCTTTGTCGGCTGGTCAGTCGTTCCAGATTTCAGATGCCCCATGCCCTGTTGAAAGGAAAGCTGCACAAAGAAACCATCAAAAATTTGAGCACATGTTTTAATCGGTTTCCCCACCAACTTTGTTAACAATCATGACTTTGCAATGGAGTCACCATAAAAATAAAAAGTAGCATTCAAGAGAGTATCACGGGAGATAGATATATTGAGGTCCTGGGGTGTGATATTCCCAGACAGAGCATAGATGCCTCTTGTCCCTTGTCCCTTCCCACAGCTTTCTCATATCTTTGTCTCTACCCTTTACAAGAAGCTGGAAGACATGTTTCCCTGAGTTCCCTCTATCCCTCATGGGCATGAGAAACTCAGGGAAAGACTTGGAATGTCAACTTAGAATGCTTGGTCAAAAGCTCAGGTGAAAAAGGTTGAGGGCCTGACCTGTGGCATCTGACACTATGTGCAGGTACAGAGTGTCACAACTGAACCATCTTGGAAGACTCCCAGCCAAGGCCCAATGCAAAACTGCTTGTTTGATGGGGGATGGGGGAGTCCTTACCCCTTTGGGCAGGTCACAGGAGTAACTGGTAATTCTAGCAGATTGTAGGGGATGTGAGTTTGAGTTTTATCTTTGGAACAGCACTGCAGATGCAAGATGGGGTCAAGAGGAATAGGCTGGAGCTTGCAACTGAAAAGGGAAAGGGGCAGATGGATATTGTTCCCTGGCCACCTTGTCCCTTCCCTGGAGCAGTGAGCTGCCTCCAGCCACCTCTCTTCTAAGCATCTCTCATGGCCCTTACTGATGCCTGCAGCTTGTTCTTGGTACCCACTGGTGATTTCAGACAGAGTCCAGCTGGCCCGCAGTTGCAGCTGCTTTTATTACTTTCTATTTCTGTTCTATTTTTCGTTCAAAATACATTTATCTTATTTGAGAGCTTCACTGTATCTCCCTGCCTTTCTCCTTTCATTCCCTGTTATTTGTGTAAAGCAGAAGCCACTAATGCTTAAATCCAAGGCGCTATTTTCCTGACCCCTGTGGATGGTTCCTATGCATTATCTCACTTAATCCCCTCCCTGGGACTCCTCAAGTAGGGTCACTAACACCATTTTAACCAGCTGGAAGTCCGTGGTAGAATATGCTAGACTTTGTGAGACACTGGTTCAATTCCCAGCACTGAAAAAAAAATTAACATTTTATCCATGGAGAAACTGGTGCTTAGTGATGTACTGTAGTTTTCCTAAGGTCATAAAATGCACGATTATCGCCTAAATTTTTGAGACTCCATCCACAGTACATCATTTGAATCTTCATAGGTGATCTTGAAAATCTTAAAAAGTGAAAAGAGAAGAAGTGACTAACAAGGGAATGCCCAAGAGGCCTTGAGACACACCCAGCATGGCCAAGGGCATTCAAGCTCTTCATACAGGATCTTGTTGACACTGGTTTATTTCCTTCCCTCAAAACAGTGCATTTGGTCTTCAGCAGTACCGAGCACGTAACATTCACCCTTTATGATTCTTTTCTTGTACAAAATTGCCTCTGTAAGATGATGTAAGTGATAGCATGGGGGACATGTATTAAACACTCAAAGTCACTGATTAGGAGGCCTTGTCTCAAAATAATAATGCCAATCACAACCATATTAGTGTATGATCGTGCCATGGATGGCTTTCTAAAGGATATCTGAGTTAGGAAAATAAGAAGGTCAAGGAGAATACTAAAGGATGACTCCAGTTCTCAGGCCACGCCATGGTTTTACTCCATTTAATAGGCGCACGGAGGCAGGCTTCTTTTCCCAGAGGCTATCTGCCTGCAGTTAAATCTCAGCTAAAGTAATTTGATAACATTTGTTTATGTTTATTTGATAACATTTGTTTATGCTTATTGAATTTACACTTTGAGGTCACTCTGCTGTATTAGATTGCCAATTCGCTAAAATGAACAAATAACTGGGAACTGTTCAAGTTGAAAGCGGTTGTAGCAAAAGTTACTTCCTTTTTACTATTGCTGCATGGGAAGTGAATGCAGGAGCTGAATCTGCTTGTGCAGGAATGAAGTGGTGAGTGTACGGAAATTACTCAGCAGCTTCCTCAGCAGCAATTAGCTCCAAGCAGCACAATGGCGAACATGGACAGCTGGATGTCCAATACCCAGTGTTTCCATGACTTCTCAATATAATAGCATGATAAAATACTTTCTTTTTTTAAAAAAAATCATAATTGGGACTATTGCCAGTATTCTCGGTTGCCCATCAAAATGAGAACAAGAGACCCTATTGCTGCACATACTGTACATTTTAGTTGCAAGTATTAGGAATCAAGAGGGCTCCAAGCTAAAAGTTTCTTCTTGCTGGAAAGCTTTTGTAGTGTTTGAGGGTGTTAGCCAAGCTACCGGAGGGAAAAAAATCTTGGCCTGCTATACACCCCATGATCCTGCCTGACAAAAATATGCTTACCAAGGTAGTAGTGGCATGACTATGATAGGGGTAACCAAATCCCTTTTCTGATTGAACTTGAGGCCAGCTCCATAGGAGGAAACTTATACCTGGTTATGCAAACCTGGTTAAGGAACTGTGGCAGGGAAGGTAATAAGTCCTAAAGGAGAACCTACTACTGTTGTTCTGCTGAATTGACATGGTATGAAACTGCCTTTTAAATACTTTGTACCCACGGATTAGTACAACACACAGCCTCTATCAGAAAGAAACTTCTTTTTGCAGTGGACAGTGGTTAATACAATCCCAAGTGATCAAAGTATAGAGCATAAGTGTTTTTAGGAGCACTTGAGTCTAAAAATAGGGCATTTCTACCACACCTCTCCAACCCCCAAAGTCTCAGGGAACATCACTGAGGAGGAACTGGGAAGAATGTACAATACAGAGGTTGGGAGAAGTGCTGAGAGGTGCTCTAGTGTCTTCTAGAGATGACGTGACTGTTGGACCTGTGAACTCACTGCAGCTGTGGTTACCTGCACAAGCTTGCACAAGACTGCCCTCGTCACCATTTTGTCATACACAGGGGAAGGATTCGAGAGACTCCAACCCTCATGGGTATCTATGAGGTCAGTAAAAGTAAGAGGGGGATATCTGAGAAGAGTGTTAGAGAAAGAGGGGAAGACAAGGCAGGGAAATGGGAGTATGTAAAAAGAAATGTCCTAACTCAGTATATACATGTCTGAATTTGTCAAAGAATAAAACAAAATTTTTAGAAACTTGTGACTGTCAAGCTGATCATATTTTCTCAAGATGAGAAATCTAAATTAGTGTTCTACAAAACCGATGACTTTGTGGCTGAGGGTAGAAAACTCCAGAAGCCTACTGAGTTGCATTTTCACGGCAAAGCAAGCAGAGAAATCTGTATAACTTCTAGATGATTTTCTTCATCATCATGACACTGGCAGCCATCAGTCAAGCAGGTAACATGCCCCATGTGTAAGTTGGCAAGCACTCTGCCTCACAGTGGGCAGTGCAGTACAGTTTCACACCTGTGCAAACAAGACACAGAAGAGGCGATGACTTATTTTTTTGTCATTGAGCAACACAAAATACCTTATGTGTCGGTCACTGGAAACTCATAAAGTAGGAAGAAAAAATATGTTATAAGGGATAGGGAAGGAGCACCAACAGTATAGGAAATGATGAGGACTTTTTAAATTAAAAAGACCATGGTGATTTATCAATCCACTACTTACAAAGCATAAAGTAGCCTACTCATCTCTGGATCTTGATTTAGTTTTAAAGAAACAGTGAGACAGATGCATATTATTAAATTATGGCAATTGATTTTAATTCCTTACAGGCTGCTGTTCAAAGGAATGTGGAGTGGTTTTGAATTTGTACTTTTCCACAGCGCAGTTAAGGAAAGGGATGCCTAAATGAACTTTAAAGATGAGCACTGGGATTTAACGATCACATTTCTTCATTACCTCATGACTCTACTCGTTTTCCATAGTTTACTCAAGCAGAAGATTCCAGTGATTTGTTCAGAGTCTTAAACCCTGCACTCATCACTTCAGGGAAATATTGCTATTTCACTCTTTATTGTTGGTGAAAGATGCCAGGATCTTGTTAACAGGAATTGTGGTTTCTTTGCAAGTTGAATTAATTCCAAATGCCCGTTGCCTACCCTGCAACTCAGAATGAAATCACTGGGATGTGTTTGAGCATGACTGAACATCCATCCGAAAGCTAGAACACTGAAAAAGTGCTTTCTAGAGTGAATGACACCTGACTATCATTCTAGTCATTGTGATCTTTCAAATTCCAACTTCTGAGTGTGAAATGTGGTATAGTGATTACTTTCATATTAGATAACAAGATAGCATGCTTTTCAATGAATTCTCCATGATTGTAGTCTATTCTTGACTCTGATATGGTTTACATAAATAAAAGCCACAGAAATAAACCATGTGCAAGGAACACCTGGCCCATTGCTAATGTTTCTTCTGCAAATGGCCATGACACCTTGGCTTACGATGTTGGCTACTGTCATTAGACTATTCCAAAACTATCTCTACCACTGACCTGTGATTTTATTATTGAGTAGTATATGCTGCCATTCTTACTGTGTTCTATTTTACTATATACCAATGTATGCAACTGAAGAACCTCATAGCTGATCTTCATATAGCTTCATTGAGAAACCACTCATCTGAGCCTCAAGGGATAGGATGACTCTAAATTTGTCCAATGAAAACCTTGAAAAATAAAAGTGAAGTGTTTCAACTTGTCATGGATCAGTGGGAAATTCTGAGAACCACTTACTGTATTGTGCATGCTAAACCAATACTTTAATAAATCAAGTTCCCAAGTGCTCACTACTAATGACTAAATGTTTGCATTCCTCAAATCAGCAGGGTCTCATGTATCCCAAGCTGGCCTCAAACTTTTTTGTGTACCCAACGATCAACTTGAACTCCTGATTCTTATGCCTCTATGTCCCTTGTGTTCAGCTTATAGGCATATACCACCAAGCACATTTTATGCAGTTTTAGGGATTAAATTTGGGGCTTTAGCCATGCTAAGCCAGCACTCTATCAACGAAGTTACATCCCCACTCCAATCTTCGAATTTTCTGGTCACCATCCTCAAGGAGAAGTATACCTTGAATCAACCCAGTGCACATACATACATCAGCCATTGTTGAACAGGTTATACAAGGATAAAAAGCAAAATCTCTGGTGCTTTAACAAAGGTCTTCTCTCTAGAGGTTGCAATGAAGCTGTAATTCTGGAGGGGCTCTGTTCTGGGCTGTCACCCTTCCTGTCTGTAGGGTAGCTATGGCTCTACCTCTATTGCTGTCATTCCAGGACTTGAAATAAAGCAGAAGTTCTTCCTGAGGAGAGCTCATGGCAAAAAAGGACCAGCAAAACACCGAACCAGCCTGCACATTTGCTCTGAAAATGACTGCCTGCCTTGTATAAATCACATGCTTATATTCCAGTGGCTCCCACTGTCAAACCTTAGTGCAATGGAGAAAAACATACCATTCACAATACAGGCTAATACAGGCTGTGTAGCAATGGAGAAGAATGAGTAGTCTTCTAACAAAGTAGATAGGGGCTAGCTAGGGGAATAACTGGAAAATAACAGGATTGTTCACACACACACAGAGACACGTGAGTAAATGAACTATAATTTTACAAAATAGTGATTATCCTTATAATATTTTGTGATTTCTGACAGTTTCTGTTATAGCTTAGGTTTTTAATGCTGTTTTTAACATTAAACTGAATATATGACCTGCTGTAGGTGGTCACCAGCATTTGGAAAAACACCATTCTAATGATCCAAGTGTGTTCTTGTGGTTTCTACAATTCCTAGTGACAAACTGTTCTATTGATGCTGTTGTTGTTGTTTGTTTTGCTTTTTGACAATTTTTTTTAGAGTAGACCGGCACAAAACTATACCTCATGATTTTAATTTTATGCAGCTATGAACTGCTGTGTGACGTACTCATTCTTAAGACTCATTTTCCCAACTATATACTGGGGATTTGGCAGCTAGCAGCTACCTAGCTGACGTCAGATGATGAATGGCTCTTGCTTGTTGGTGCTTTGCACAGTTCTCAGCACCTCTCACTTGATAGCCCATCTCATCTGCACAGTGGGGCCTCTAGAGATGAGGCATTTCCTTACTCTTGTTTGGTAGAAGTGACTAAGGCAGAGATGTTAACGGTTTCTAGATTTCCTAATTGAAAATCTGAGATGTAAAACTTTGCAGTTAGCCCTCATGGTTCCTATTCTCTATCAGAGAGGCATGATGGTCCTCAGAGAAGAACAGCCCTCATCCTGTCTGATGAGCTATGCCTACTCATGCAAGTCTATTATGACAAGGCTGTGACTATTGACATTCCCTCATGGAAAGAAGGAGTTGGTAATGTTGTCCATTCATATGCATCTTTGCCCCAACTGTATTTGGTCTCAGGATTTCAGGAAGTGCTAGGGTACATAGGCTGTGTGAGTTTACTCAGAAGGGGCTCGATCTAGGTGATTATTTGGAGCCATTCTCAATAGTGGGTGGGTAAAGATTTTCCTGTGTGGTTGTTTGGGGGTGGTCCATTCTCTGGCAGGAACCCCTCACTCATGTAAGTAACACCAGAATAAGTTCCTAAGTTGTCATTGGGACCTTGAGGAAAGGAGAGACACAGTAACTGTGTGACACTACTCTCTGGTGAAATAGACATAATTTTACATCTTCTTTGCCAACGTAGATTCCTTCTATTTCTTTCCTTTTCTTGTCCCTCCAGTCCATGCCTATAGTGACAGTGCTGTCTTTGTACCAGAAAGGTGGTAGTCTCCTACACATACTATATAGCAAATAATGCCCTCTTGGCCAGGTTGAAGACATTCCTTTCTGTTCCTATTTGTTGACAAGTTTGCTTTCTTGAAGTGAAAACTTAAGTGTTCTTTGGAAATCCAGTTGTGTTGGATGGTGTTTTGCTAAGGCAGACACGTGAAGGAATGTTTTTCATTTAAGGCAGACACAGGTGAAAACTAAGGAAGACTCATGAASGAATGTTGCACTGAAGCAAACACAGGTGAAAGAATGCTCTGCTAAAGTAAGCACTTGACAGGACTTATGATGAAGGATTCTTCACTAAAGACATACATATTCTGGTCCACCTCACATTGCATGGCTGAGCTCAATATGTTGGGACTGCATAGAGAGAGACACACCAAAAGAAAAAAATCTTCTGGTGACGTGCTGGTGCTTTTTTTTTTTGCCACTTGCTTGGACTCAGCTGATTGGCAGAGTGATCTCAGCTGAGACAGACTCATATGCTGAGGCAAAACATGTTGAGGCAAGCCTGGTGGATGACTTGTGATGTTCGGAGGAAGTATAAATAAGTCCAATTGGATGACACTTTATAGTTACATCCATTTGCCTAAGAATTTCATGAATTCATTATTTTTAATAGCTGAATAGTACTCCATTGTGTATATATACCACAGTTTCTGTATCCATTCCTCTGTTGAAGGACATCTGGGTTCTTTCCAGCTTCTGGCTGTTATAAATAAGGCAGCTGTGAACATAGTGGAGCATGTGTCCTTATTACATGTAGGAGCATCTTCTGGGTATATGCCCTGGAGTGGTATAGCTGCGTCCTCAGGTAGTACTATGTCTAATTTTGGGAGGAATCCCCAAACTTATTTCCAGAGTGGTTTTACCAGCTTGCAATCCTACCAACAATGGAGAAGTGTTCCTTTTTCCCCATATCCTCTCCAGCATCTGCTGTCTCCTGAGTTTTTCATCTTAGCCATTCTGACCTGTGTGAGGTTGAATCTCCGTGTTGTTTTGACTTGCATTTCCCTGATAACTAAGGATGCTGAACACTTCTTTAGGTGCTTTAGAGCCATTCGAGTTTCCTCAGTTGAGAATTCCCTGTTCAGCTGTGTATACCATTTTTAATAGGGTTATTTGGTTCTTTGGGGGTCTAACTTCTTGAGTTCTTTGTAGACGTTGGAAATTAGCCCTCTATCAGATATAGGGTTAGTAAAGATCTTTTCCCAATTTGTTGATTGTCATTTTGTTCTATTGACTGTGTCCTTTGCCTTACAGAAGCTTTGCAGTTTTGTGAGGTCCCATTTGTCGATTATTGTTCTTAGAGCATAGGCCATTAGTGTTCTGTTCAGGAACGTTTCCCCTGTGCCATGTGTTCAAGATCCATCCTCACTTTCTCCTCTATAAGCTTCAGTGTGTCTGGTTTTATGTGTAGGTCCTTGATCCACTTGGGCTTGAGCTTTGTACACGTAGATAAGAATGGATCGATTTGCATTTTTCTGCATGCAGACCTCCAGTTGATCCAGCACCATTTGTTAAAAATGCTGTCTTTTTTCCACTGGATGTTTTTGGCTCCTTTGTCAAATATCTAGTGACCATATGTGTGTAGGTTCTTTTCTGGGTCTTCCACTTCTATTCCATTGATCTTCCTCCCTGTCTGCATACCAATACCAAACAGTTTTTTTTTATCACTATTGCTCTGTAKTAGAGCTTGAGGTCAGGGATGGTGATTCCCCAAGAAGATCTTTTGTTGTGGAGAATAGTTTTTGCTATCCTGGTTCTTTTGTTATTCCAGATGAATTTGAGAATTGCTCTTTCTATATCTATGAAGAATTGATTTAGGATATTGATGGGAATTGCATTGAATCTGTAGATTGCTTTCAGCAAGATGGCCATCACAAAGGAACATCCATGCTATGCACTCACTAATAAGCGGATGTTAGCCCACAAGCTCAAAATAAACAAGTTACAATTCACCCAGCACAGGAAGCTCAAGAAGGAGGACTTAAGTGAGGGTGCTTTGGTTCCTCTGAGAAAGGGAACAAAATATTCACAGGAGCAATAAGGGAGACAATATGTGGAGCAGAGACTGAAGTAAAGGCCACCCAGAGACTTCCCTGCCTGGGGATTCACCCTATAAACAGTCACCAAACCCTACTATGGTCGACAAGAAGTGTATAACAAAAGGAGCATGCCATGGTTGTCTCTGGAGGGGCCCTGCCAGAGCCTTACAAATACAGAGGCAGATGCTAACAGCCAACCACTGGACTGGGTGTGGGGTCCCCAATGGAGGAGCTGGAGGGTGGTCCGGAGGAGCTGAAGGGGTTTACAGCCCCATGGGAAGAACAATGATTTCAGTCACCCAGAAGCCCCAAGACTTCAAGGGACTAAACCATCAACGAAAGGGTACACAAGGTTGHAGCCAAAAATGTGGCAGAGGAATGCCTTGTTGGGCATCAGTGGGAGGAGTGGTCCTTGGTCAGGTAAAGCCTCAACAGAAGCCCCAACAAAGTGAAATCGAGGGGTGGGAGAGATGGGAATGGGTCAGGTGGAGGTGCATATACATGGAGGCAAGGGGTGGGAGGAGGGGTTGGTGGTCTCTGGGGAGGGGGGAAATTGGGAAAGATTTTACCATTGGCAATGTAAATGAAGAAGATATTCAATAAAAAAAAGACAAAAAATAAAATAAAATAAGCCCAATGACCATTAAAGGAAGCTGCACAACACTTGCTGGTCTCAGGTCTTTGATGATCTACACTTCACTGAGAGAGGCACAGTCGAGAACTTCTCCTGGCATTCCTGTTGGCCCTGGTCCTTCCTGCTGACGTGTTCACAGGGTGAGGCCTGTCTGTCTCTGCTACATCGCCACCGCTGCTGCTATCCTGACTCTGCCAAACTGGGCTGAGGTATATCCATAAAGTGTTTGCAAGTGGATCGAACTGCCTTTGCTGACCTGTTAACTGAACTGCAGATTTCCAGACATCACAGATAGGATTTGCTCCAAAGAACCTTTCGAAATAGGTCCACTTTCCCTGTATCCTTTCTTTTTCCTCTACCTCTGGTGGGTGGTAGGCTAGAAGGGCCATTAAAGCATTTAAGAACCATCATTAAAAGTAGACATTGAAAAATTAAAGTTACACTTTTTCTTTCCAAATCAAGAATATTTTATCAAACAGTCTTTGCTGAGGTAGTAACATAATTACTTAAAACTCTATCCATCCGATGTGTTCATCTTCAGTAGTAAACTAACCCTGCATTGCTGGGCTGTAATCCATGTCATTGTAGTATGTAATCATTTTTATAGTTCCTGGCTTCAGTTTATTACTTTGTTGTTAAACTATTTTGTGTCCATGTTTATAAGAACCAATAGTCTATAGTTTTATTGTGGTGTCTTTGACTGGCTTTGGTACCTATATTATGCAAACTTCATCAATGATTTGGAATATGTTCCCTCCTCTTCAGTTTATAGGAAGAGCTTGTAAAACATTTACATTTTATCTTGGTCAGTCTAGGTAAAAATTTGTCAATATGATCAATCTTCCCAAACAACTATTTTTATTATATTTATTTAGTTGTTTAGTAATTTGGCAGGCACGCAGGTGTGAAAGTCAGCCCTCAAGCAACACATTTTGGTATTATTACTGTTTTCTATTTCTTTTGTATTTAATCAACTGCTGTTTTAAGCGTTATTATTCTCTGCAGCTAGCTTTGGTTTAATTATTTTTCTTTTCCAAGTGTTTTAATGTTAAAGTTATTGATGTGAATGCTTTCCCCTGACACAGCACAAGAATTCACAACTGTGTGTTCCCTGTTATGAACTGCCTTAGCACTAAGCCATCACTTTTGTCTGCTGTGTCTTCATTTTAACTCAACTCACAAGAGTCTACATCCACACTTAGAGGTAGCACAGTATACAACTCTTTGCTCTGGCTTCTTTAGCAGAAGGCCTAATTAAGTTAAGGAAGCTCTATTTTGGATGTCTAGTTTATTAAATGATTCTTCATGACTGGACATATAATTTTATCAAATGGTTTCCTGCATGTTCAAATGGCCACATGCCTTTACTCTTTTAGTCTATTCATATGATTTCGGATTGTTACACCATCCTTTGTACACTGAATTCTATTGGCTCATGATACATTATCCATTTTATATATTTCTAGTTACATTTTATTTTATTTTAAATTATTATTATTATTATTATTATTATTATTATTATTATTATAGATTGAGTGCATGCTTATATGCATGGTCTTCATTTGTGCATCTAAAGGTCAGCAATGCATCTGGTACAGGATTATTATCCAGAACATACAAAGAGTTCAAAAAACAACTGAATCAAGAAAACAAATGACCCAATTAAAACACTGGGCTATGGATCTTAATGGAGAGTTTTCAAAAGAAGAAATAAAAATGGCTAAGAAATATTTTAAACATGGCTCAACATCCATACCAATCAGGGAATATAATTAAATCAACCCTGAGATTTCATCTCATTCCAATCAGTATAGCTAAGGTCAAAAACAAAACAAAACAAAACAAGCAAACAAGCAAAACAACTGACAACCAGTTCTAGAGAGGATGTGAAGACAGGGAACCTATTCATTATCCAGTATTGTTGGGAATGCAAGCTGGTACAGCCACTCTGAAAATCGGTAATGAAATTCCTACCATATGGCACAGCCATACTACTCCTTGACATATCCCCCAAAGGACTCAACATTCTACTTCGCAGGAACTTGCTCAGCCATGTTTGTTAAAACTAAATTCACTATGGTTAGGGAATAGAAACAATATAAATGTCTCCAACTGGTAAATGGACAAGGAAAATGCCATGCATATACACAATGGGAAAAATGAAATAAGAAATGCAGGTTAATGGATGGAACTAGAAAATTCTATACTGAATGAGGTAACCCAGACTCAGAAACACCAATATTAATATATGTCTTCGTCTGTGTGTCTCTCTGTCTCTGACTCCCTCCTCCCTCTTTCTCTCTGGTCCTTCTATATAGTCCCTGGTTAGCCTATAACTTACTATGTAGACTGGCCTCAAACTCAGAGAGATCCTCCTGCCTCTTCCAAGTGCCAGAGCTAAGGGCATGTGTCACCATCTGCCATGCTGTGGTGCACAAGTGCAGGTTCTCCCTTACTCTCGCATCCTAGCTCTGAATCTTTAGGTGTAAGGAACCTGTGGTAACCACAGAAATCAGGGAAGTAAAAAGGGAGGGGGACACGAAAAAGGAGCTGTAGCTGTAGAGGGGGGTATAGGAGGACAGAGGTGCTAGAAAGGGGGAATGGGTGGGGTGGAACTTAACTGGGAAGAGGGAAGGAAGGCAATGCAGAGGGACCAGGAAGAGGAATAAATAGCACTTCGGATGTCTGAGAAAGCCATAAGGAAACATACCACTTGATATTTGATTAAATTACTATTTTAAAAAAAGAATTTCTGCATGTATGGTCAAAAGGAATGCTGGTTTGGGTTCACCCCTTCCTGCAGTCTCTGCTTTGTAACCAGTGCCTGGCTATGCAGTCTTTGCTCTCCTCAGGTAAAAGCCGGCGCAGGTGAGAGGTAGCCCTTCTTGTACTGGTCTCCCCAAGTTCTAGAGTGCTGAAGGCTTCCTGCCTGCTTCAGAGCTAGGATGCAAGAGTAAGGGAGAACCTGCTTACAGACTCAGAGGCTCGAGTAGCTCCAAACGTTATAGAACTTGAGGGGCACAACCTGGGCCCCAGGTCAGGCCTGTCCATGAGATCTCAATAAGCCAATAAGGAGAGTCAAATCAATAGTGGAAGGATATTTCTTCAATATGACTAAGATGGAAGAAGGGGAAAAGAGATCCAACAAACCGGGCAAGTCCGTTGTAGAGGTCCTGAACTGAGGTCAAAGTTTAGACGAAGTTTAGATTTGCTCGTCTAAACTACAGTTAAGGTGTTGCCCCGCCCAGCATTTACCCGTTGTTATTTAGATTGCAGTCTCAGCCTATAGAACTGAGTGAGATCTCTTTCTGAGAGACATTCTCTCCCTCGCTGTGCTCCTTTCCTTTTTCCAGCGTAGGATTCTCGGGAAAAATCCCCATTTCTTTTAAAAGGGTCCGTTGTTTCAGCAGTTAGACAGATTCAGAGACACCGTTGTCTCTTTAGAATATCCTCATTTTCCCCAGGTCGGTTATACAAACACTAGAGACTTGTAGCTTTAGAAACCAGAGATTTAGGCTCTGGGTCCTTGAACTAGAGGCCAGCTGCTCTTGGCTTTCGTGCCAGGGCCTTGGCACCCAGCAGCTAGCGAAATCCTTGGCTTGCAGCAGCACACAGCCATGGCAGGAGCTGGCTCCAGCTATTGGCTATCGGGATCCATGCAGCTCCTGGATCTCCACTAGGGAAAAGGTCCTGTAATCTCCCGTGTGGTTGGCCTGTTGCGTTCCTCAGCTCTCTGCAGACTCAGCTGGCCATCTTCTCGAGCCTTCTCTGTCCTGTCTTTTGTAGACTCTTCCACCTCTGCTCTGAGTTGCTGTTCTCTGGAGCTCTTCGGTTTCCCTCTCACTGTCTCCTGCTACCATGGCTACCAGTTCCTCTATTGTCCACTGTCTGTAGCTAACTCTACCAGGGGTTGGCTGGTTCCTCTTCATGTTACTGGCTCAGCCCATTCCACTTACAATAAACATCACAGAAAAGAAAAAGGAAGCCCACCGTGGAGATTCCTCTTAATAAGGCCTAACATTGCAACGCCACGGGGATTGTGGGGCTGAGTGGCATAGGAGGATACTGTGCGACTGGCTTCCACAAAGGAGTGTGGCTCTGGCAAGGCACACAAATGTGGTGACCGGAACTCACACAAATCACAGACAAGTTTCAGTTTTATAAAAAAAAAACAATCATAGCCAAGGGAAGGAACATCCCGCCCACCTGTCCATCAAAAGCTTCTTGTGCTTTACCAGGGGCGTGTTTTAATTTGGACCTGATTGAAGATGGGCACTCACAGCCGCCATTGCAGCAGGAAGCTGGGTTCCCTGGTGCCATCTGAGGAAGAGTCACACGCTGTTCACAGAGGTTTGTCAGGTGGAGAGTGAATGTTTTAGTTCTGGAGAAAGGGCCCTTGAAGAACTGACAATCCTGGTTATAGTACCCGTTGCATCGACAGGGCAAGTGACCCTAAACAGTCCCTCAGTGCGGGCTGAGGAGTGTAAGGGTCAGGTCTGTTGAGTGGGCCTGATCGGTTCTGTCATGTCGTCATAAAAATCACCACACGTGCTTACAGACAAAGACTTAAACCTGACACAAAAGCCACCATTCACAGCAGTGTGTGAGTGTTTCAGTGCTTAATCCCTACCCATGACTGGGGACTGCAGGGTCCCTCTGTCTGGCTTGGTTTGGGAATCAAGAGAAGAGCTTCCCCATATATAAAATGAATTCCAACATGGCCTCTTCTCTTCCTCTGCCCAGGAGACAGAGTATATGGAGCACATACTTTTCTTTCAGTAATAGAAAGCTCTACAAATTAAGTCTGATGTTCCTAATTATAAATATAAAATTTGATTTTCTTAAAAAACAATGATATTGAAAATGCAGTTGTTACTTTTAAAATACAGAAAATAAAAAAAAACCCACATTTTTTAAAGTAGCACTTGCTTTGGGTTTTTTCATTTTTAATTAAATTTTAAAGTTTGTCAGTAAGGAGACAGGTTTCACTGGGCTGCTGATACTTAAGTGTCATACCTTTCTGTGATCATTCATCCTTCTCAACTGCTCTCTGCAACATGCCAGCCCCATACTTAAAAGCAGTCCAGTTTTTTTGCATTCCTGTCACAAATATTTGAGTTCCTCCCTTTGTTGCATCTCCTTTGAATTAGCTATGTGTCTTATTGCTGAGAAAATAACTAATAACATGCACACACACACACACACACAGCATATTTAAATTTAAGTAAATGTCTATTTCTGAATCTACCTCATTCACTTAGAATAATGGTCTCTACTTTCTTTTTTCCCCCATTGAATATTTTCTTTATTGACATTTCAAATGCTATCCCCTTTCCAGGCCTCCCCTCTGGAACCCCCCACCCCTTTCCTGCTCCCCCTGCCTCTAGGAGGGTGCTCCTCAATCTACCTACCCACTCCTGCCTCCCTGCCGTGGCATTCCCCTACAGTTGGGCATCAAACCTCTACAGGACCAAGGGCCGCTCCTTCCACTGATGTTCAACAAGGCCATCCTCTGCCACATATACTGCCTGAGCCATGGGTCCTTTGGTTGGTGGTTCAGTGCCCTGGAGCTCGGGGTCTGGCTTGTTGACACTGTTGCTCCCCAGATGAGGCTGCAAACCCCCTCAGCTTCTCCAGTCCCTTCCCCAACTCCTCCACTGGAGGGTCCCACGCTCAGTCCAATGGTTGGCTTAAGTATCTGCCTCTATTTGTCAGGCTCTGGCAGAGCCTCTCAGGAGACAGTCATATCAGGCTCCTGTTAGTAAGCACTTCCCAGCATCCACAATAGCTTTCGGGTTTGGCAACTATATACGGGATGGATCCCCAGGTGGGGCAGTCTCTGGATGTCTTTTCCTTCAGTGTTTGCTACATACTTTGTCTCCATCTTTCCTCCTATAAGCTTTTTGTTCCCCCTTCTAAGAAGCACTGAAGCATCTACACTTTGGTCTTCCTTCTTCCTGAGCTTCATATGGTCTTTGAATTGTATCTTGGGTATTCCAAACTTGGAATAATATCCACTTATCAGTGAGTGCATACCATGTGTATTCTTTTGTGATGGGGTTACCTCACTCAAGATGATATTTTCAAGTTCCATCCATTTGCCTAAGAATTTCATGAAGTCGTTTTTAAATAGCTGAATAGAATTCCATTGTGTAAATGTACTGCATTTTCTGTATCCATTCCTCTGTTGAGGAACATCTGGGTTCTTTCCAGCTTCTATCTATTATGAACATAGTGGAGCATGTGTCCTTACTGAATGTTGGAGCATCTTTTGCGTATATGCCCAGGAGTGGTATAGTTGGGTCCTCAGGTAGTGCTATGTCCAATTTTCTGAGGCACTGCCAGACTGATGTCCACAGTGGTTGTACCAGCTTGCAATCCCACCAGCAGTGGAGGAGTGTGCCTCTTTCTCCACATGCTTGCCAACACCTGCTGTCACCTGAATTTTTGATATTAGCTATTCTTACTGGTGTAGGGTGGAATCTCAGGGTCATTGTGATTTGCATTTCCCTGCTGACTAAGGATGTTGAACACTTCTTTAGGTGCTTCTTGGTCATTCTAGTTTCCTCACTTGAGAACTCTCTGTTTAGCTCTGTTCCCCATTTTTGATAGGATTATTTGGTTCTCTGGAGTCTAACTTCTTGAGTTCTTTGTATATATTGGATATTAGCCCTCTATCGGATGTAGGATTGGTAAAGACCTTTTCCCAATCTGTTGGTTGCCATTTTGTCCTATTAACAGTGTCCTTTGCCTACAGAAGCTTTGCAATTTTATGAAGTCCCACTTGTCAATTCTTAATCTTAGAACATAAGCCACTGGTGATCTCTTCAAGAACTTTTCCCCTGTGCCCATGTATTTGAGGCTTTTCCCCACTTTCTCTTCTATTAGTTTCAGTGTATCTGGTTTTATTTGAAGGTCCTCAGTCCACTGGGACTTGAGCTTTGTACGGGGAGATAAGATTAATTTGCATTTTTCCACATGTTCACTGCCAGTTGAATAAGTACCATATGTTAAAAATGCTGTCCTTTTTCAGTGGATGGTTTTAGCTTCTTTGTCAAGGATCGAGTGACCATAGGTGTGTGTGTATGTTCATTTCTGGCTTTTCAATTCTATTCCATTGATCTACCTGTTTTCACTGTACCAATACCATGCAGTGTTTATCACTATTGCTCTGTAGTACAGGTTGAGGTCAAGAATGCTGATTCCCCCAGAAATTCTTTTATTGTTGAGAAAAGTTTTCACTATCCTGAGTTTTTCATTATTGCAAATGATTTTGAGAATTGCTCTTTCTAATTCTATGAGGAATTGATTTGGAATTTTGATGGGGATTGCATTCAATCTGTAGATTGCTTTCAGGAAGATGGCCATTTTTACTATATTAATCCTACCAATTTAGGAGCATGGGAGATTTTTCCATCTTCTGAGAACTTCAATTTCGTTCTTCAGAGGCTTGAAGTTCTTGTTGTACAGATCATTTGCTTCTTATGTTAGAGTCACACCAAGATATTTTATATTGTTTGTGACTATTGTGAAGGGTGTGGTTTCCCTAATTTTTTTCTCAGCCTGTTTATCCTTTGAGTATAGGAAGGCTACTGATTTGTTTGAGTTAATTTTATATCTGGCCACTTTGCTGAAGTT
>BDUI01001130.1:66453-79294 GCA_002335545.1 Apodemus speciosus
ACTTCTTGAGTTCTTAGTATATATTGGATATTAGCCCTCTGTCAGATGTAGAGTTGGTAAAGATCTTTTCCCAATTAGTTGGTTGCTGTTTTGTCCTTCTGATGGTGTCCTTTGCCTTACAGAAACTTTGTAATTTTATGAGGTCCCAGGATACAGAAATGTGGTATATTTATACAATGGAATACTACTCAGCAATTAAAAACAATGAATTCATGAAATTTTTAGGTAAATGGTTGGAACTGGAAAATATCATCCTAAGTGAAGTAACCCAATCACAAAAGAGTACACATGAAATGCAATCACTGATAAGTGGATATTAATTAGCCCAGAAGCTCTGAATACTCAAGACACAATTAGAATATCAAATGATTCCCAAAAAGAAGGAAGGAGAGGACCCTGGTCCTGAAAAGGCTTGATCCAGTTTTGTAGGGGAGTACCAGGACAGAGAAATGGGAGGGGGTGATTGGGGGAATGGGCGGAGGGAAGAGAACTTATGGGACAGATGGTGAGGGGGGAACCGGGAAAGGGGAAAGCATTTGGAATGTAAACAAAGAAAATAGAAAATAAAAAAACGGTTTATTGGATGTAGTTTTACCATCCAGACATCTAAGCTAATTCTCATTGTTGGTGAGTTGAGACCACTGGTATGAATGATTATTGCAGAGAGGCAGTTGTTGATTCTTCCAAGTCTACAGGTTGCTTTTCTTTTTTGATGGATTGCTGTTTGTTCTTTTATTTATTTATTTTCCTGTAGCAGACTAAGGGCTTTGTTAATTTTCTGTAGTCGACATGATGATCTCCACCCTGGCTCTTCTTCATCCAGCCATATTTGATCATAGTCACCCCCACATGCATGTTAACTTATTTGTTTTTATAGTGAGCTCAGAAGGCCAAATCCAATTAAATGACTATAATGTCAAACTGCTCTCTAAACAGCTATGCTTCTATTCATAGAGAAGTGCTACCCATAGTCTTAATCAGAAAAGCTGGTGTTTGCAGTTAGGGGTGGTGAATGCAGAGACTCAAACCTGTACAAGGTGCTCAAAGTAAGTAGCAGGTGAGTTGTCAACTCTGAATGAGACAGTTCTACCACCTACCCCAAAGCTCAGAAAGCACCAAAGAAGAAGAGGCAGAAAGAATGTAAAAGACAGAAAACAGTGAGAAGACCAGCCAAATGTCATCTCCTGAGCAAGCCACAGTTCCCTGCATTAGGCTTGCATACAATGGCCCATCAGCAACTAGTCATGGATGGAAGAGAGGCTCATGGGGCCCCTCAGCCTCTAACTGAACTATTGGTTACCAATAGATTCTAGGAGAGGGGAGTCATCATCTTCTTAGGCCACTGCTGAGCCCACCAAGCTCACTGATAGTTCCAAAACCAGGGTCACCCAGACAGCTCTGGTTAAACTCAGTCACAAGACAAGACAAGACAAGACAAGTCAAGACAAGACAAAACTAACTAAGTAACTAACTAACTAACTAACTAACTAATTAATTAATTAAAAGGGAAAGGGACTTAAAGGGTTAATTGGAGTGGAAAGGAGATCAAGGAGGAGAAGTAATTAAAATTCATTATGTACATGTATAAGTATGTTCAAAAGCAAATTTAATTTAAAAACTGTTAATGTTAAAGCTGAAGATAGCCCATTCAGTAAGAGGACCTGTGTTTGGTCCTAGATCCCAAGTATGAAGGCTCTGAGTAGTGTTTCTCTATGAGTATAAGCACAGATGTTTAGAGGACAGTTTGACATTATATTCACTTAATTAAATTTGGCCTTTTGAGCTCACAATTCACGGTGGCATGCTTACAATGCCAGCACTTTGGAGTTAGATAGAGAGATCCCTGGGGCTCATTGGCTAGCCAATATTGCCTAAGATTCATATCCCAGTTCCCAGTGAAAGACCCTGTTGCAACAACCAAGGTAGATGACTCCTGAAGAAAGATGTCTGAAGAGGACCTCTAGCTTCCACACATATATGTACTAAATACAGACTTATACTCAAACACATATGGATGTGCACACAGATTTCTTCTCCATACAAATAATTAGGTCAGTAGAATATAACTAAGAGCTGCATCAGTAGATTAGAGAATACTGTTTCATACTTTTCACTTTCTACAAACATAAAGAATCATTTGCCTGAAGGAATGCTATTTGAATCACTCTCCATAAGTGATCAGTTATTTATATGACTATATAGATTGCCTATTACTAAAATGTGAGTGCTAGTTTATACTGATTTGTGATATGCTTCATCCTTTTTACCCAGATAATTTAGTGAGTTTGTTCATTTCTTTGTAATACAGAGTGGCTATGTGGTTGGATAACTTCATTTGTCTAGTAACTCCTGCTAATTGCCTCTGTGTGTCATAATGAAGATTGTTCCATCCATTTCACCCACCGTGTTCTCTCTGGGGGGAGTTCTGGGATTGTCACCTTCCCTATTCTATATAAGGAGAAGGTTTCTAGCAGTGCTATTCCTAAAAAACAGACTGACTCTTCAACTATTCATACTTAGAATTTTATTTCTTTCCAAATGATGCTATGCCTATTCTCCATATATATGGGGAGAGAGAAAGAGAAAGAGAAAGAGAGAGAGAGAGAGAGAGAGAGAGAGAGAGAGAGAGAGAGAGAGAGAGAGAGAGAGAGTCTGTGCGTGTATGCGTTTGAGTGTGTGTGAATGTGTGTGTAAGTGTCCTGTGTGTGCAGGTGTCTGCAGAGGACAGAACAAGGCATAATTACGATCAAGGGGAGTTATGGACAGTTATGAGCTGCCTGATGTGGGTGTTGAGGACAGAGCTCTAGTCTTTCAGAAGAACAGTAAGCTCTCTTGACTGTTGAGCCATCTTTATAGCTCCCTGTTTCTTCATTTCATGGTCAGTTGTTGTATATGTTTTCTGTTTTTTATTTTATCCTCTTTTATGATGGTGTATCTTCAAGAAGTAGTGGAAACATCTCTTGTCATTTTCAACTTGGTGCCTTTATATGATTTCCCAATACACTCCCTTCCCTTTTCCCATCCAGCAAGAAGGGTACTTACATTTCTCCACTCGTGTGCTTTAGGCTGAGATTAATAGTGAACACTACTAGCAACTGTAGAAGACAGTCAGCTGCTATACTGTATTGGTCTAAAAGATAAACTCTGTAAGAAATGACAATTATACGTGGTAATGAATGCTAATTAGCCATTTGGCATTATCTGCATACCTCAAAACACCGTGCATTTGCAAACATAATGTTCATTTACCCATTTAAAACTAAAATTTAAACAGCATATAATGAAATGTATTTTGAGTGCAAATAAAAGGAAAAGCAGATAAATCTTTCAAAATGTTTTATTGCCTATTACTAAATTTATTACTTGAGAACTTCACACGTAAACATAATGTATTTTAGTCAAAGCTAGCCTACCTATCTCCCAGTCTCTCCCATATCCTCCAACCTCTTTTTCTCTCCTGACTTCATGTCCTTTTAAAGCCATTGAGTCCAGTTAGTGCTGCTGATATCAATATGAGCATGGTCATAGGGGGTGCTAACRAAGCATGGACAACCAATCAGGGGGCTGCATTCACAGAAAAGGATTCTCCCCTGCCCCCCACCAGGCTGTCAGTAACAAATAGCTTCTCAGCTGGTGGTAGAGTCTCTCCCTCATCCATGATGGAATTTTGCCTGGCTTGATCTTGTACAGGCAGTCACAAATGGGTACTAACTCACCTTTTTCTTCTCTTCTTTTCTTTTCTTTTTTAAGTGGAACCCACCTAGAACATAATCAAATCATCTATGTATATTTATTGAGTTCTTACACAAATATCAATTCTGTAATGACTATTACAGTAAATTGACCAAACAATTATATCCTCCAAAAATGTTTTCTTGTCCATTTTTATATAATTAGCCTTTCTTCCCACAAGCCATCACAGAAAGCCACTAACCTGTTTCCTGCATTAGCACTTTGCCTTTTATTATGACGTCCTATCAGTGGAACCAGCAGTGGCCTTTGCTGTCTGACATCTTTCCTTCGGAATTGTGAGTTAGTCATCTGTATGTCCCCTGCATCAACACTTCATTCCATTTTATTAGTGGATAACAATTCTTTGCATGGATATACCACAACTATTTTGTATACTCAACACCGTGGGGTATTTGGATTGATTGGACTATTTACTTGTATGATACATGATGCTTAATTTCATAAGAAACTTGCACAGTGCTTTCTGAAGTAACTGACATGTTACACCCCCACTAGCAATGTAGCCTGCTTCAATAGACATGGGGTAATATCTCACTAGGGTTCAAATCTGAATTTCCCTACAAGTCATAGGGATGCATGCTTATTACACTTGCATATTTGTTATCTTGAGACTCAGGACACTGTGTCATGTTGAATGTTGAAATGAAATGAACTAAAATTACCAACTAGAGAAACTGCTCAATGGTCAGAGTATTGGCTACTTTTCTGGAGGGCCCAGGTTCAATTCCCAGAACCAATGTGGAGACTCACAATTATCTGTAACTCCAGATCCAGGGGAACCAGAACTCTCTTCTAGCCTCTGTTCTCACCATGCATGGGACTGGTATATTTACAGGCAAAACACCCATATACATAACAAACAAATACATAAAAATAAAAAGAAGTTATATACAATTATAACTGCTTTCAGGAAAGCCTGGCCTGAAATTGTATGTGCAACTGCGTGGGCCATGGTCAACACCCCATGGCCATTGCTCGGATGGCACTTGTTTTATGAAGTCTGCCTTTTCAAATCATCCCAGAAGCAAACATCAAAAACAAAAACACTCCCCACCCCAACCAAAAAAAAAAAAAAATCCCACAAAACAAAAATGCAGTACCTGAAGGGCTTGAATAGAGTGATTTAGCTTTATAAGTTTTTTCCAGGGAATGGAACTAGGGATTAGAGAAACAAAGAGCCAAGAGTGTCACTTAGGCAAACAGTTCTGGGCACCTGTTCTTCAGTTCTGCACAAGGACTTGCCTACCCCAAAGCTTCATGTTCTGTTGTTTCTCTGTCTACTTCCTTTGTCTTTTCTAGTTTCCTTCCTCTTCTGGCATTGTAGCTGTCAGTATAATGTGTAGGAAAAAATACTGTTCTGTCCAAACACTGGAAAGATTGCCTCCTTCTCTTAACTTCAGGATCTTTAAGACTATTGAGGTGTGAGAGTAAACACCTCTTTGCTATTTCAGTTTAGTTTAGTGGTCTACTTGTCTTTCTGGAGACGCAACTTGTAGCCTAGGCCATCTAGGAACTCACTATGTATTCCAGGCTGATCCTTGAACTTGTAGTGATTCTCTTGCTTCAGACTCCTGACTGGGTGCGGGGATTCCAGGTATGAGCTAGGACAACTGGCTGCAAATTCATTCTCTGTCTCTCTGTCTCTCCGTCTCTCTCTCTCTCTCTCTCTCTCTCTCTCTCTCTCTCTCTCTCTCTCACTTATGTTGTGCACAGTACCTGGGGTAGCATAGTGATTGCTCAAAGACAGTATTTTGGATAAATGAATGAGTACTTATGTCATTTTGACCCTGCTAGAAGGTTCTTCCCTTTTCTTTTTCTTTTTCCTTTTTTTGGTTTACATTTTTTCCTCTTTTTTTCCTTATTGGATATATTCTTTATTTACATTTCATTTCCCTTTTCTTGGTTCCCCGTCCCCCAAAGGTCCCATATGCCCTTTTCCCTCCCCCTGTTCCCCTTCCTCCCCTTCCCACTTCCCTGTGGTTCTTCCCTTTTCTTCTTCTATCTGTGTAAAGATGAAATGGTGGAGCTAATTATGTCAAAGCTTCTAAATTCTGTCTTAGGTTCCAGAAAACTTGAGACTGTTGTTCTGTAAAGGACAGATTTTACAACCAGGTAAAGTCTCCAGGTAGTGGGACTTTTTTATGAGAAAAATCTGCTTTTTCTGGGAGCAAGACTGTCTAATAATAAACCAGTTTTCTCACCTAATCCAGGCTCTGTGATTGTGGTCCTCACCTATCTTGTGCAGGGAGATCTACCCAGGCCAGTATTATTCAGTTAAGTGTATTAGGGTTGGTTTTCAGCATATTTCCATTTGAAGCTGCAGTCTTTTTCCCTAGCCTGCATGACCACCACAACTTTAGTTAGAAATGTTCCCAGCGAACCAGAACTACAGATGGTTAGAATTAAACTCACTGCAGTTCTTACAAAAGTGTCACATGTGAGCCCCACCAATCGCCATGGCGTGTGGCTGAGATGATTCACTTGGCTTTGCAGTGGCTGTTTTCTTTCTCTCAAGTAAACTGCTAAGAATGAAGGCTTCTGGAATCAGGTATATTCCCTAAGACGATGAGTGGAGATAAAGCATCCTTTCAGAGAGCAGAAGGACCAGCTGAACCCTTAAACTATGGCAATGATCACCTTTGACCTTGAATATTAACATAGTAAGTAGTAAACTGTTTTAAATGAGAAAAATAGGTCAATAGAGAACATGTGTCCTAATATATACAATTGTATGCAAATTATATAATATATAATATATGTGTTGTGTATGTGCATACATGCTTGCCTACATCTGTGCATCTGTGTGTGCTTGCATGTATGCTTGTGTGTGCATGTGTATGTGTTTGCAAGTGTATATATCTGTGTGTACATACATGTATGTATTTGTGTATGTCTGTGTGCGAGTGCACGTGCTGAGGTATAGGTGTGGTCAGGGGCAACCTGAAATATCACTGCTCACCTTGCAGTGTGTTTAAGGTAGACTGCCTTGTTCTCTGCTGTGTATGCCGTGTTAGCTGAGCTGCCAGCTTCCAGAGATTCTCCTGCCTCTGTCCCCCATCTCTAGAGTTACAGATAACACAACCCTGTCCTGCTGAATGTGGACATTAGGGACATTCTGAAGATTCAGACTCAGGTGCTCACACTTGCAAGGCGAGCACGTTGCCCTCCAAGCCATCTCACCATACCTAAAATGTTTTTTGACTCTGTCATCTCTCTAATCCCATGTCTCATTTTTCTACCCTATGGGTATAGAACCCTCTTGTCCATGTTGATTAGTCATTGGAAATAAAGCCTTACATCTGCAAATTAGTGCTGCTTCAAGTTGCCAAAGTGTTTGTTTGCTGAGCACCAGTCTTTCTTCCAAACACTCCTCATCACCCACTACCCCCATTCCCCACTCCCCAACTCCCCACTCCCACCTATGTACTCACTCTGCATCCAAACTCACAACCTACATGTAATAGCAACCTACACTCAATACCATCCTAACATTTGCATAGCAGCTGACCTTGAGGACCTGCATCCCTCTGCATCTCATGGTCTGTCACCCTCACATCATTTCAACTGAGGGAGCTGATGCTCAGGCATGTTCAGTGCCTTGAACCCTCATTGTCTGCTTCTGGTTTCAAGATTTTTTTAAATTAATCATGTGGGACTAATAAAAAAATAATCCTCTTAAATAGCCACTGCAAACATTACATGAGCCAATATGCAGAGAGCACTGGCCACAGGGTAAATTGCAGCTAAATTTACAAGTGTTGCATAGGGGGAGGGGTCATTCCAGACCCTTAATCTGACTCATTTCTACAGCATATCGTTGAGATATATGCCAGTGGTATACAGTTCCCAAAAGGAGACTTGTCCTTAAAACGACATTATCTTGCTAAGCATCCAGTGTACCTTTAACTGAGAATTGACCCAATCAATTGGGCATTACCTATGTAAATAGAAAAGCAAGCCATGTCCCCTTCTTCATGTAGAAACCCATAATATGAGAATTAATACTGTGTGGAAGTTTATAAAGTTCGGTTTTTATTATCACGTCTCGCTCTGAAATTCTTAAACATATTTCTTTTTATATTTTACTAAGAAATTGAACCTGTGTTCAGTCAAGCTCCTTAGGCAGTAGAGTCTGAGACAGAGGGCAGCCTGCCTGTGAAGTTTTGGGGGGAGCCTTCTCAGGATCAATACCTGTGAAGGCCAGGGGTTGGGGGACTGGTGGAGAAAGGAACTTGCCACAGCCCCTCAGCCAGGCCATAAGCGCACACTCAGGGCTGAGCTGTGTGGATCTCTGCAGGCCTTCTGCAGCTGGCCACAGAACACTGACCCTTTTTGACTAAAGCATAGCTGAGAGGGCCCCACGGCTGCACTGGGGCCTCCCAAACCTCCCAGCCTGAAGAGGTTGCCTTGGTCCTCAGAGGTGTTTGCTGCCTCACCACACCCGGTCTTCCTGTATCTCTACAGACTTGTTTCCTCTCTGTAAACATGACTTTCCTGACTCTGTTCTAAGTGAGACAAAGTAAAACGACACTCCAGTGCTTTGCTCTGGGACTGGAAATTACCACTTTCATTATTTCATTTGTCTCTTCACCCTGAACATCCCTAGTGTTAGAAGTTTTTAAAGCATGAAGCTAGACTTGATTCCAAATAATGCTCATAATTTGGGCTAAAGCCAGGGATCCTACAGGAAACAGATAGCACACTCAAATGAGGACAACCAAGGAACATTTAATGAAGGAGCTATTCAGAAACTTGTGGGCAAGGTTAAGGGAAACTGTCCATGAGTAATGAACCCAGCAATGGGAAACCAACAGGCCTCTAAGCTTGAAGGGCAAGAAGGTTACAGAAACTGGAGATTACAGATAAGTACTTGCTAACGGTCCAGAAGGGAGGAATCTACCTTAGTAAATGGCTTACACTCTTCTGCCTGTGCCTCCCATCAGCTGAGCCTACCAGAAGGCAGCCATGGGGCAAGGGGACCTTGGAGGTAGTCTATGGGACCTGGTTAGGACAGGTCATGATGGAATAAATATGAAATAGTAAATATGTCCTTGTGCAATTTTCAGTATCATTACATTATTTGACATTTATTTCTGTTTTTTATTTTATTAAAGATTTTAGATGTATTTATTTTATTGTTTTTATATGGATGCTTTGCCTGCATGTATGTATGTTTGTGTATCACTTGCATATCTGATGGCCTTGGAAGCCAGAAGAGAATGTCAGGTGTCATAAAACTGGAATTACAGATGGTTGTGAGCCTCCAACTGGGTGCCAAGAATCAATCCTGGGTCCTCTGAGAGTACAGCAAGTGCTCTTAGCCACTGAGCCATCTCTCTAAATCCTATTCACCAAAACGTTGTTATTATCATCATGATGATTACATTTTTAATTGCTGGTGACAGGGTCTTCCAAGGTTGCCTAGGCTGGCTTCAAACTCATGATCAGCCAAACACACTTAACCTCCTCTGTGCCAGTATTACAAAAGTGTTCCACCATGCTGAGCTCCGAAAGTCATTTTAAAAGAAGAATTTGTCAGATATTCTCTTGCTAAAAATATTCTCTTCCTTGGTGTGTTAGTTACTTTTCTATTGCTGAGATGAATCACCATAATCAAGGTGACTTACAGAATAAAGGGTTTATTTGGGTCTAAGATTCTAGAGAGATAATAGTCCATGATGGTAGGATGAAGGCAGAGGGCTGGAGGCTGGACGTCAGCTGAGAGGTCACATTGTGAGCCACAGGCACAAAGAAGAGAGGTGCACTGGGAATGCCATGAGTCTTGAAACTCTCAAAGGCCAGCCCCAGTGACACACTTCCTTCAACAAGGCTACCTGATCTATATCTCCCAAACAGCACCAAACATTCAAACATCTGAGCCCATGGGGAACATTCTCATTCAAACCATGATACCCCACATCTAACTACTGTTCTTAAACAAAGATTAGTAATTGTAGCATGACATGCAGGTTTTCTAATCCTGCCCACATCGTTCAGTTTCATTTATGCAAAAGAGCTCCCTGTTTTGTTTTGTCTTTGTGTATGTGTATGTGTATGTGTATGTGTATGTGTATGTGTATGTGTATGTGTATGTGTATGTGTATGTCTTGTTGTTGTTGTTGTTGTTGTTGTTGGTGGTGGTGGTGGTGGTAGTGGTGGTGGTATTGTTGCCGGCAGCAGCAGCAGTGGTGGTGGTGGTGGTGGTGGTGGTGGTGGTGGTGGTGGTGGTGGTGGTGTTTTTCTTTGTCTGGACATAGTGTAAATGTACTCAGTCAGGTCTTCAAGCAACACACAGTCCCTCCTGTCCCGTCCTATTGTTACCTCTCCTTGAGAGAACACTGTGCCTAGTTAAGCTTCACATACCCTTCATATCACAGCCAAGGTCTGATTCTGCAGGAGCACTCTGATCCTTCCTTCTCCACCCCAGAATTGTTCAGTGAACCCTGTRCAATGCTCTCACCACAGCCTTTACTTCCAGAAAACACTCTTCATGGTTGACAGCTTGAGGGATAGTTCCGTATCTATTTGCCTTCACGTGTGAGCTTGAGGAGGACAGCCAGGCTCAGCTGCAGTCTCATGGTAGGTGTTTGTGGCAGTTTGGATTATACTTAGCCCAAGGAATGGCACCATTAGGAGATGTGGCCTTGCTGAAAGAGGTATGTCATTGTAGGGGTGGACTTTAARACTCTCATCCTAGCTGCCTGAGGATAGTCTGCTCGTGGCTTTCTTTGGATCAAGATGTAGAACTTGCAGCTCCTCCATCACCATGCCYGCCTGGACACTGGCATGCTTCCTACCATGATGATAACGGACTGAAATCTATAAGCCAGTTCCAATTAAATGTTGTCCTCTATAAGATTTGTCTTGGTCATGGTGTCTGTTCATAGCAGTAAAACCCAAACTAAGATGGTGTTTATTAAAACTTCATCAAATGTCTGTGTAGAAGTGGAGTGTTGAATGCCTTGCAAGCAGAATGAGCCGAGTTAGATTCCAGAATGCAGATAGAGAGAGCCAGGAGCGACGGTACATGTTTACAACCTCAACATCTCCTGGGAAAGCAGAGGCAGGAGGATGCCTGGGGCTCTCTGAACCACCAGCCTTGCCTACTTTAGGGGTTCCAGGCCATTGAGAGATTGTGACGCCAAAAATGTCAATGAATTTAAAAGGTTAGATTGGTACCTAGGAAAGACCATGAAGATTGCCCTCTGTCCTCCACATGCACGTGAACCACCCCGGACAGGAGCACACGTGCGTGTCACGATGAATGAATAAACTATATTAGGTGAGAAAATGGACAAACTAAACTGTTCACACCTGCTTCGAGGGGCAGGCATAGAATCCTGAATCGTGTGGGTTTACTATTGCCAAGATTTAACTTTAAAAAGTGAAATCGAGGGCAACTCTGGCCATGCATGAAAATTTCAAATTTCAAATGTTGATCACCAGTTCCAGTCTGTTTAAAACGACTATGCAGTACAAGGAAACACTGTGCAGAGTTATTTAAACCCAGGGTTGCCTGTTTAAACTCTTGGTGCCTACTTCAAAGAGTGTAAAATTTCCCATGGGAGTCCTGGCTCTCAAATTGTCAATGTAAACGCAAGGCATTCTTTCCTAATATTGTTATTAATGTCTGGAGTTAACTCAGACTTATTTGTAATCAATTAGTGGCCCACCCTGGTTCATACTTAATTATAATAAATCAAAATATTTAAAAGAACATTTAGGCAGAGGACTTGATCTATGGAGTACTCAAAYGCCCTTAGCACAAGTACAAAATTGTAAACACTGGCACATTTGACCCTCTTAATGATTACTTCTAGAAAACAGATTAATTARAATGAATAGTATTGTTTGTTTTTARTGGCAAATTATTTTTCATGTCTGTACARTCTTTCTGGAAGACAAGTTGCATTGAGAGAAACTGTGTTTGTCTTCCTGAGGGGTTTACTGGCCATGGCAGATAGACCCTGTTTCATGAGGGCTCTTCCACATACTTACTGAAAATTAAGCAGAAGACCCTAGAGGGCAAGGAAACCAGTGATTACCTAGTGGAGCAAGCAAGGCCACTGAATACACATAGCTCTATTTTTCCCTTGTAGCAGCATTGCATAGCCTTTTGAATGCCATTCTGAGAAGGAATAGGTTTGATATCAACTAAATTCTATAAGCATTCTGTTAAGAATTAACATTCCTTCAATCCCTCCAAGTTTCTGAAGAGAACTTGGGCCTCTTTTGGCTTTGTGATCTTCCATTCTGCCGTTGCTTAGAATGAGAATACTGATCCTAACTAATGCTACCATTGCTATTCACAATGGTGTTCCTGTTGTCATGTGTGGAAGGCAGCTTGTCGTATATGATAGTTCCTAAATGAAAAACTACATGGTGATATAAGACTATATATTTTCTTCTAACCAGCTCTTCAGGCTGTAGGCTTTCATACTCTGAAATTGTACTGACTGTGCCACTTTAGTAAAGAATCATTTATAAATGCTTGTACCACTCTCCCAATAGGAATTTATAAACTAATGATGGATTCTCTTTTTCTGAACTTGCAAGCAAATTTTTGAGAGAAGATATGTTTTCCTTTCAAATAGAAGATTCTGTTAGAGGATTTTTCTTGTCATTTTTGTACTAATCCTTTGAGAATTTGGTGCAATGTGTTTTAATCATATGTACCCCTCCCTAACTCCATATAGAGCCACCCATATTTCTCTACCCACCCAATTGTCTGTCCCTTCCCCTTTTTTCTTTTTTAAACCCACTGAGATCAGTTTTGCTCCTCATAAATTCTGGGATTATGCACTGAAGCATAATCCACTTGTCAGGGCTATATTCTTGAAGCAAGCAGACTCTTCTTAGCAAGCGACTTCATGGTCACTCCCATCTCCATGCAGGATTTTGTCTGGCTTGTGATTGTTCTGGTCTTGTGTGTTCTGTCACTATTGTTGTGAGTCATTATGTGCTTGTTTGAAAAGCATGGTTTCAGGATAGCTAAGATTAAAAACTCAAGAGACAGCAGATGCTGGCGAGGATGTGGAGAAAGAGGAACACTCCTCCACTGTTGGTGGGATTGCAAGAAGGTACAACC
>BDUI01001130.1:105883-119705 GCA_002335545.1 Apodemus speciosus
ACAGGGAAGTGGGGAGGGGTGAATGGGGGAACCGGGGGAGGGAAAAAGACATATGGGACATCTGGGGGGCGGGGAATCCAGAAAAAGGGAAGTGAAATGTAAATAAAGAATATATCCAATAAAAAAAAAGAAAAAAAAAAGAGTCATAGATGCAATAGTCACCAACAGAATACAAGAGATAGAATAGAGAATCTCAGGTGCAGAAGATACCACAGAAAACATTGACACAACAGTCAAAGAAAATGGAAATGCAAAAATCTCCAATTCCAAAACACCCAGGAAATCCACGACACAGTGAGAAGACCAAACCTAAGGATAATAGGTTTAGAAGAGAACAAGATTTCCAGCTTAAAGGGCCAGTAAATGTTTGCAACAAAATTATAAAAGAAAACTTCCCTAACCTAAAGAAAGAGATGCCAATGAACATACAAGAAGCCTACAGAACTCCAAATAGATTGGACCAGAAAAGAAATTCCTCCTGTTACATAATAATCAAAATGCCAAATGCACAAAATAGAAGAAAGAATATTAAAAGCAGCAAGAGAAAATGGTCAATTAACAAATAAAGGCAGACCTATCAGAATTACACCAGATTTCTTACCAGAGACTATAAAAGCCAGAAGATCCTGGGCAGATGTCATACAGACCCTAAGGGAACACAAATGCCAGCCCAGGCTACTATACCCAGCAAAACTCTCAATTACCATAGATGGAGAAACCAAGGTATTCCATGACAAAAACAAATTTACACAATATCTTTTCATAAATCCAGCCCTTCAAAGGATAATAAATGAAAAACTCCAACAAAAGGAGAGAAATTACACCCTAGAAAAAGCAAGAAAAAAAATTTTTAACAATCCAAAAAGAAGATAGCCACACAAACATAACTCTACCTCTAATAACAAAAATAACAGGAAGCAACAATCACTTTTCTTTAGTATCTCTTAATATCAATAGACTCAATTCCTTAAAAAAAAAGACATAGACTAACAGACTGGATATGTAAACATGACCCAAAATATTGCTGCATACAGGAAACCCACTTCAGTGAAAAAGAAAAACACTGCCTCAGAGTAAAAGGCTGGAAGACAATTTTCCAAGCAAATGGTTCCAAGAAACAAGCTAGAGTAGCAATTCTAAAAGCAAATAAAATCTAGTTTTCAACCAAAAGTTATCCAAAAACATAAGGAAGGACATTTCATACTCATCAAAGGAAAAATATACCAAGAAGAACTCTCAATTCTGAACATGTATACTCCAAATGCAAGGGCACCCACATTCATAAAAGAAACTTTACTAAAGCTCAAAACATACATTGCACCTCATACTGATAGACCCCAAGGAGCACTCCCCAGCACTCCCTGTTCCAAGAACTAGCTCACCACATTCCTAAGACACCGGGCATCTTGCTCAAAAGTTTAACTATGTTTGCCTGAGATAAATTGTAACCTTCCGCCGCCTGACCCCCATTCCCTATGACATGAATCACTGCCTACCCCCTTTTTCTTTGTAGTTTTTTCTTTAAAAACTCCTGTCTGCAGCTGTGCCAGGTTGTCTGCTCTGCCCCTTTGCGAGATATGAGCGTGGCCCCAGTGCACTGGCTCTCCCTAAGTAAACCTAGTGTGCTTCCATCAAGAATGGTCTCTTGTGAATTTTTGGGGCGTCGTCTTATCCCGAGACTAACGCGAGGGTCTCCCTGATTCGGAGGCCTTTCAATACAATAATAGTGGGAGATTTCAACTCCCTAGTCTCATCAATGAACAGATCACAAGAACAGAAACTAAACAGACACAATAAAACTAACGGAAGTTATGAATCAAATGGATTTAACAGATATCTATAGAACATTTCATCCTAAAACAAAAGAATATACCTTCTTCTCAGCACCTCATGGTACCTTCTCCAAAATTGACTATATAATCAGTCACAAAGCAGATCTCAACAGATACAAGAAGACTGAAATAAGCCCATGCATCCTATTATATCACTGCAGACTAAGGCTGGTATTTAATAACAAAAACAACAGAAAGCCCACATATACATGGAAGCTGAACAGCTCTACTTACTGAAAATTTGGGATGGGAAGAAATAAAGAAAGAAACTCAAGACTTTTTCGAATTTAATGAAAATGGAGGCAAACATACCCAAACATATGGGACATGATAAAAGCAGTGCTAAGAGGAAAACACATAGATCTGAGTGCCCTCAAAAAGAAACAGGAGAGAGCATACATTAGCAGCTTTATAGCACACCTGAAAACTCTAGAACAAAAAGGAGCAAATACACCCAAGAGGAGTAGACTGCAGGAAATAATCAAATTAAGGGCTGAAATCAACAAAGTAGAAATAAAAAGAAATATACAAAGAATCAACAAGACCAGGAGCTGGTCAAATCCAAGAACACATCAAAGCAATCATTCACTATAATCAGGTAGGCTTCATCCCAGGAGTGCAGGGATGGTTCAATATATGGAAATCCATCAATGTAATCCACTACATAAACAAACTAAAAGAAAAATCCACATGATGATTTCATTAGATGTTTGACAATATCAAACACACCTTCATGATAAAAGTCTTGGAAAGATCAGGAATTCAAGGCCCATACCTAAACATAGTAAAAGCAATGTACAGCAAACCAGTAGCCAACATCAAACTAAATGGAAAGAAACTTGAAGCAATCGAACTAAAATCAGGGACTAGACAAGGCTGCCTACTCCTTCCCTTCAATATAGTACTTAAAGTTCTAGCTAGAGCAATCAGACAACAAATGGAGGTCAAGGGATACAAATTGGAAAGGAAGAAGTCAAACCAACACTACTTGCAGATGATAGGATAGTATAAAGTGATCCCACAAATTCCACCAGAGAACTCCTAAACCTGATAAACAAGTTCAGAAAAGTGGCTAGATATAAAATTAATTCAAATGAATCAGTAGCCTTCCTATACTCAAAGGATAAAGGAGCTGAGAAAGAAATTTGGGAAATGATAACCTTCATAACAGTCACAAACAATATAAACTATCTTGGTGTGACTCTAACCAAGCAAGTGAAAGATCTGGATGAAAAGAACTTCGAGTCTGTGAAGAAAGGAATCGAAGAAGATCTCAGAAGATGGAAAGATCTCCTATGCTTGTGGATTGGCAGGATTAATATAGTAAAAACGGCCATCTTGCCTGAAGCAATCTACAGATTCAATGCCATCCCCATCAAAATTCCAACTCAATTCTTCATAGAGTTAGAAAGAGTAATTCTCAAATTCATTTGGAATAACAAAAAACCCAGGATAGTGAAAACTATTCTTAAMAACAAAAGAACATCTGTGGTAATCACCATCCGTGACCTCAAGCTGTACTACTATAGAGCAATAGTGATTAAAAAAAGAAAAACAGCAGTGGTTTTTGGTACAGTGACAGGCAGGTAGATGAATGGAATAGAACTGAAGATCCAGAAATGAACCCACACAACTATGGTCACTTGATCTTTGACAAAGGAGCTAAAACCATCCAGTGGAAAAAAAAGACAGAATTTTCAACATATGGTGCTGTTTCAACTGGCAGTCAACTTGTAGAAGAATGCAAATTGATCCATTCTCATCTCCCAGTACAAAGCTCAAGTCCAAGTAGATCAAGGACCTCCACATAAAACCAGATACACTGAATCTAATAGAAGAGAAAGTGGGGGAAAGCCTCAAACACATGGGCACAGGGGAAAAATTTACTGAACAGAATACCAGCTTATGCTCTAAGATCAAGAATCAACAAATGGGACCTCATAAAATTGCAAAGCTTCTGTAAGGCAAAAATGGCAACCAAAAAATTGGGAAAAGATCTTTACCAACTCTCCATTTCATAGAGGGCTAATATCCAGTATAAACAAAGAACTCAAGAAATCAGATCCCAGAGAACCAAATAACCCCATTAAAGATGAGGAAAAGTGCTAAACAGAGAGTTCTCAACTGAGGAATCTTGAATGACCGAGAAGCACCTAAAGAAATGTTCAACACCCTTAGTCATCAGAGAAATGCAAATCAAAACAACCCTGAGATTCCACCTCACACCAGTCAGAATGGCTAAGATGAAAAACTTAGGTGACAGCAGATGTTGGCAAGAATGTGGAGAAAGAGGAACACTCCTCCATTGCTGGTGGGATTGCAAGCTGGTACAACCACTTTGCAAATCAGTCTAGCAACTCCTCAGAAAATTGGACACAGTGCTTCCTACCTGAGTACCCAGCTATACCACTCCTGGGCATATACCCAGAAGATGCTCCAACATATAACAAGGACACATGCTCCACTATGTTCATAGCAGCCATATTTATAATAGCCAGAAGCTGGAAATAACCCAGATGCCCCTCCACAGAGAAATGGATACAGAAAATGTGGTACATGTAAACAATGGAATACTACTCAGCTATTAAAAACAATGAATTCATGGAATTCTTATGCAAATGAATGAAATTGCAAGATAGCATCCTGAGTGAGGCAACCCAGTTACAAAAGAACACACGTTGTATGCACTCACTGATAAGTGAATATTAGCCCAAAAGTTCAGAATACCCAAGATATAATTCAAGACCATATGAAGCCCAAGAAGAAGGAAGACCAAAGTGTGGATGCTTCAGTGCTTCTTAGAAGGGGGAACAAAATACTCACAGGAGGAAATAGTGAAACAAAGTGTGGAGCAGAGAATGAAGGAAAGGCCATCCAGAGACTGGCCCACCTGGGGATCCATCCCATATACAGAATCCGGAAGCTATTGTGGATGGTGAGAAATAATTACTGTCAGGAGCCTGATATGGCTGTCTCCTGAGAGGTTCTGGCAGAGCCTGACAAATACAGAAGTGGATGGTCATAGCCAATCATTGGAATGAGCATGGTGTCCATGATGGAGGAGTTGGAGAAGGGACTGAAGAAGCTGAGGGGGTTTGCAGCCCCTTGGGGGGAAGCAACAGTGTCAATCAGCTAGGGCTCAGGGAGTTCCAGGGGACTGGACCACCAACCATGGAGGGACCCATGGCGCCAGCATTGTATGTGGCAAAAGGATGGCCTTGTTTGCCATCAGGGGGAGGAGCAGCCTTTTGTCCTGTGGAGTTTGATGCCCCATTATAGGGGAATACCAGAGCTGGAAAGCTGGAGTGCCTGGGTGGGTGTGGGAGCACCCTCAGAGAGACGGGGTGGGGGATTAGATAAGGGGCCTCTGGAGGGCAGACCTGGAGAGGGGTAAGATTTGAAATGTAAATAAAGAAAATATCCAATTAAATAAAAGGCCTGGAAGTTCTATTTAGTGTAATAAGACAACCAAAAGTGATCAAGGAGATATAAATGGACATCTTATCAAAAGCAATCTACAGATTCAATGCAATCCTCATCCAAATTTCAACAGGATTTTTTTACAGACCTTAAAAGAACAACTCTCAACTTCACATGAAAAATAAAAACAAAAAAATCTAGGATAGCTGAAACAATTCTGTAAAATAAAATATCTTTTAGAGGTATCATCATCCCTGATTTCAAGCTGTACTACAGAGCTATAGTAATAAGAATTGCATATTACTGGTATAAAAACAGATAGGTTGATCAATGGAATAGAATTAAAGATCCAGATGAGAATCCATATACTTATGGCCACCTGACTTGATATAACGAGCCAGAAATATACAATTTTTTTTAAAAAGTATCTTCAACAACTGATGCTGCTTTAACTGGATGTTGGTATGTAAAAGAATACAAATAGACTGATATCTATCACCCTGCACAAAACTCCAAGCAGATCAAGTAATTCAACATAAAACTAGATATACTGAACCTGATAGAAGACATAGCAGGGAATAGCTCCAACACATTGGAACAGGAGATAACTTCCTAAATAGAACACCAATACCTCATGCAATAAGATGGACAATTAATAAATGGGACCTCATGAAACTGAAAAGTTTCTGTAAGACAAAGGACACTGTCAACAGGACAAAACTGTAGCCTATGGCATGGGAAAAGATCTTCACCAACTTCACATCTGACAGAGGGCTAAAATCTAAAATGATAAAGAAATTAAGAAAGCAGATATCAAAAAGAGAAGTAATTCAATTTAACAATGGGGTACAGATCTAAATAGAGAATTCTCAACATGGAATCTCAAATGACAAAAAAAAACACTTAAAGAAATATTCAACACTTTGAGATTCTATCTACACTACCTGTCAGAATGGCACAGTGCCAGCAGATGCTGGCGAGGATGTGGAGCTAGGGGAAAATTCCTCCATTCCTGGCAGAAATGCAAACTTAAACAGCCACTTTCAAAATCAATATAGCAGTTTCTCAGAAAATTGGGAATAGTTCTACCTCAAGACCCAGATATGTCACCCTTGGGCATAGACCCAAAAGGACACTCCATCCTACCACAAGGACACTTGCTCAGCTACGTTCACAACAGCTTTATTCTGGCTTTGTCCGGAAACCGGAAGAAACCTAAATATCCCTCAACTGAATAATGGTTACAGAAAATGTGGTACATTTACACAATGAAGTATTTCTTAAAATGAAGCTTTTTAAAAAAAAAAAAAAACATGAAGATTGTGGGCAGATGCATAGAACTAGGAAAAAATCATTCTGAGTGAGGTAACCTAGACTCAGAAAGATAAACATGGTATGCACTCACTTATAAGTGGATATTAGATATAAACTAAATCATAACCATGCTACAGTCCAAAGACCCAGAGAGGCCCAGTAACAAGGAGGGATCAGAGGGCAACACAGGAATCTCGCTGGGAAGGGTAAATAGGGTGAAGAAGGGAACAGGAAGGATCAGGTGGAGGGTGGTGGAGGAGAGTACTGGGATAACTTGAATTGGAGGCCATTTCGGGCAATGGCAACTCCCAAGAATACAAGAGGATGACCCTAGTGAAAGATTCTAGTGTAACTGGGGATACAGACCTTGAACTGGCCATCTTCTGTAACCAGGCAAGACTTCCAGCAGAGTGATTGGGGTCATCAAGCCAGGCACAAAACCTTCGACCTACCATTTGTCCAGCTTGCAAGGTGTGTGCGCGCGGGTGCGTGGGTAAAAATGGTTCAGAACTTGTAGCAGTGGTCAATCAATGACTGGTCCAACTTGAGACCCATGCCATGAGAGGGATCCCATACCCAACACTGCCTGGAGGGTCAGGAGCCAGATTCTGGATAGCTCAAACCTAGAATAAAACCAAATACAATGGCAGGGGAAGTCCATGAAATAATATCTAATGATAGTCTGCTGTATTTGCATACTGAAGCCTAGACTAATTGAAATCAGAGAGGCTTCATCTAGCAACGTATGGGAGCAGATGCAGAGACCCACAGCCAAACACTAGATGGAGCTTGAAGAATCATGCTGAAGAGGGTGAGGAAAGATTATTGGAGTATGTTGGTCCAGGAAAACCCAGAAAAAGCTACAAAATCAACTAACCTGGGCTCATAGGAGCTCACAGAGAGACTACATCGACAATCAGGGAGCCTGTATAGATCTGACCTAGGTCCTTTGCATATATGTTATGATTGTATAGCTTGGTGTTTTTGTAGAACTACTAACAGTGGGGATGGGGGCTGTCCCTGACTCTTTTGCCTGCTTTTGGGACTCTTCTTAACACTGGCTTGCCTAACCTAGTCTTAATATGAGGGGAGGTGTTTGGACTTGTTGTAACTTGATATGCCATATTTGGTTGAAATCCCTGGGAGGCATGGTCTTTTCTGTGGGGAAAGGAGGAAGCATGTATTTGAAGGTGAGGAGAGATGAGAAGAAAGGGAGTGGGAGAAGAAGAGGGAGGGGAAACTGCTGTAGAAAATAAATATAAAAGAAAAACAAAACAGAACAAAAAACAAAATAACCCAGAGATTTATTTGTAAATATCAATCGCACCGTGTTCCAAATCAACTCAAAATGGAATACATCCCTAAATGTAAAGGCTGAAATTGGAGGCAGCTACGGTGGCACATACTTGTCATCACACCATTCGGGAGGCTGAAGAAGGAGGGACAGGAGTTCAAGGTCACCCTTGGCTACATGGAGGGCTCAAGGTTAACCTGAACAATGTGAGACCCTGTCTCAAAAACCAAAACTAAAAGTAAATAAATAGTTTTCAGTGACCTTGAGTTAGGCAATGGTTTCTAAGAGTAACATCAAAAGCAAGCAGTAAAGCATTAAAACAAAAAACATAAGTGAAATGTCCCTAAGACTCTCATGGTTCAGAGTATGCCCTCAGAAGTGTAAGAACACAATCTCCACACTTTTTTTTGTAAACCATAAGTGTAGGAAGGGAAGCTACCCCTATATCTCAATAAAGAAGCTAACTTAAAAATGAGCTTAATATTTGAATGAATGTAATAAATAATTTGATTTCAAAATGAGCAGAAGAAACTGAAATAGATATGTCCCCAAACAACATATGAACAAATATATGAAACAAGTTCTACATTTTTGGCAGTTCATAAAAATGCACACGAAGCCCACAATAAGTAACTCTTTACGATATTATTAGTTCTTTGAGAATTCCATACGATGTGTTTTGATTAAATTTAATCCCCTTCCAATGCTTCCAAGATCCACCACACCTTCCCTATCTATCCAACGCTGTGTTCATTTCTTTCCCTGATCAAGGCAAATTTGTGCTGCCCAAATATTTTTGGACATGTGGTCTTCCAGTGGAGCTTGGTCAACTTACCAGGAGCTGTACTCTTAGAGAAAACTGACTCTCCCTCTTCCAGAAGCTGACAACTGCCAATGGTTCCACCACTAGGAATAGAACTCATGCCCTACTCCTGTTTCCATGCTGGGATTTGGCCTGCCATGGGCTTGCACAGCTCTGGTCTATGCTGCCCCAGCTGCTGTGAGTACATATGTGCAGCTTCCCTACTGGGTCCAGAAGACAGTTTCCTTTCCACAGCTTTTGGCTCTTATACTCTTTCTGTGCCTCTTTCATAATGATGCTTGAGCTTTGGGAGGAAGGGATGTGATATACATGTCCATTTATGGTTGAACACTGTACAACCTATTTCTGTGCTTTGACCAGTTGTTGGTCTCTGTGTTAATCCCCATCTACCTGAAATAGAAATGTCTCTTATGAGGGTTGAAAGATGCTTTAATCTATAGGTATAATGATAAGTCATTAACAGTTGGTTTAATGCAATGTCTATTTAGTAATAATTACCTTTGATATCTACCAAGAAAGCTTAATCAGAAACAAAATGGCAAACATTAGTGGGAGGAGCAGAAGAACTCCTATACATTGTTGGTGAGATCATGAAGTGCAGAAGTCACTTTGAAAACAGTTTAAGAGTTCCTTAAAAAATGTTAAACATGATGTGGGATACAGAAGTTTCAACACTGGATATAAAACCAGGAGAAATGGAAGCATGTTCACACAAAGACTTGTGCATTGGTGTTCACACTACTATTATTTATAACAGCCCAAAGAGACAATGCAATATCCAACAACTGAAATATGGATAAATAAAACTCAGAGCTGCATTTGGTCAAGAGAATAAGTACTGGTGTTTGATAAACATGAGTTTGGAATACATTGTGCCCTTTAAAAGAAGTGGATCAAGAATGGTCATATATTGCTTGGTTCCAGTTTCTTTGGAAAGTGAAAAGCAGAGTTGGCACATTCACAGAGACAGGAAGTAGAGTAGTTAACTGCCAAGGGCCAGACTGAAGAAAGTCTATGATGAACCAAATGGTTGTGATGTTTTAAGATCAGGTAAAGGTAAATGATGTGATTCTATGACTACAGTAAAATAGTCTTAATTTGTACACTTTGAAAGGGTAAAGATTATGCCATGTTACATATATACTAATAATCCTGCTCTAAAACACAGAAAAAGATAGCAGGAATCACTGTAGAAATATCATATACAAGCAGCTTGACCCAAGGAAAATTGTCAGGTATAGAAAGGTCTGTTACTTGTAATAAAAGTCTCTATTCATGAGGAAGACAGAAGATCCTAAATGTGTAGGCACCACACATCATAAGCACAGAATATGTAACACAAAATCTAATAGTCCTGGGGGACAGATAGACAGTCTGGTGAGGTCTTCATTCCTCTTTCAACAATTGATAAAATGACCGTATAAGAAGAAACAAGAATATAGACTGTGTGCCATCAGTTGAAAAGAATCAACATATAGAGAACATGCTACACAATCACCTCAGAACACCACAGGACATATTTTGTTCATTCAATTATAAGATGCATAAAATCATGGATTATAATCTTTGCCCAAAACACAAATCTCAAAAAATTTTAAAACAATTGAATCCACAGAATTGTGTTCTGCAATTAGAAGGGAATAATAGAAGATCAGAAAAATCTTTCCACCTTCTTATACTAGTAAACATACCTCTAATTAGTTCATGGGAGTAGAATAAATTAAGTGCCTGAAATCCACAATCTTCCACTACAGGAACCTGGAAAAATGAGGAAGAATTAAACTCAAAGCAAGCAAGCAAACAAAAAAATGAGAGTGAGAATTGATAAATTAATGTTAGAAATTAATAAAATTGAAAAATAATAGGTGAAAACTCCATGAATCAAACAGAATATCGCTGCATCATTGTGAGCTACTCCATAGCACAGAATAGAGCACAAAGGGGGTGACCACTTTATATCTCTGATAGTAGGTCATCTACAGCCATGCCACCCTGAATGCACCCAGTCTCTTCTAATAGTAGGTCATGCATGCTTCTATTCATCTTAGATATGGGAAATGACAAAGTTATGAAATGAAGAGGATATCCGTGCTTTCTAGGAGTTAGGGTTGATGATATATGAGACTAAGTAGAGGTATCATTGGGAGACTTTGTGATCTTGGGATACTTTTCTATCCTTTTTATAGATAGAAAATTTATATTTGTGATATAATGGTGACATATATCACTATTTATAGTGATAATGGGCATATATACCTCCACACATATGACAAGTGACATGGAACTATACTCACACATCTCTCCAATGTTTCTTTTCCTGTTTGGATGTCACTCAGTACTTATGAACAATGGCACCAAGGGAAGAGAYATCTCTATAGTATCCTTGCAACTTCTTAAGAATTTAGCTATTTAAAAATACATTTCAAAGAAAACTTGCTGGATAAATTTGTTTTTAGAAATCTTTCCTACACTTGGCATGTTGATTATCTATCTCTAAGTGCCCCCTTTTAAATACTTGAGATGCATACTTACTGATAATGAGAGAAAGCCTCAGGAGGGTTGTTGCTAAGTTCTGGTCTCACTCCTCACCTTGGCTACTGGAGAAATACATTATCCCACATGAGGCTCTGCAGTCTATTCACAAGATTGACACATTGTGCTTTTGCCCCTGCTGTGTAGGAAGGGAAGGAAAAGGAAGGAAGGGAAGGGAAGGGAACTTGACCTGCTCAGACCCAGAGTGCCTGAGAAGATCAAGCAATCCATTATGATGTGTTACCATAACTTACACATAGTGAATACTTGCTCAATTTAAGTGGATTAACTCACAGACAAAGATTGTGTGTAAATTATTAAGAAACGTACAACAAGGGGTAGTGCAGGGCTGTGTTCACGGTGCATAATTAATCCAGACTGCAGAAGCCTGACAAGACTGAGTTTGAGGAGCTACCTTAGTTCAAACCACATGCAGCCTTGGTGAAGATGGTCTGAGGTACTCCCACTTGGCTCCCTCTTACTAGGGTATCTATAGTAAATACTTGCCTGCTAATATACCATTTCCTACAATAAGTCATTCACTTCTTGTTTGCTATATGTGGTGGGTCTGGCAGATGACCTTTAACTTCTTCAGGGAATTTTTACCAAAGAAAGTGAGTCTTGCCGGGAAGGTCACTCTCAGGAATGGGAACCATGCACAACAAATATCTGACATAGATAACAAAAGTGCTATCCCTATGCTTCAGTAGGAGGTCAAAGCTCTTTGTCATTTATGCTATAGAGTGTACTCCTGGGACCAGGCTACAGCTAGGGGCCAGTTGACAGCATCCCTTGCTAAGTTCCTTTCCTTCCATTTTCTTCTTGCTGTGGATCTTTCCCTGTTATTGATAACTCAGTCATTTTCATACTCCCGCATCCCTGGCCCATGGTCTCTGCTCAATTCAGATTTGTACAGAAGTCAGTCAAGTGGACGGAGTTTTGAGCACTGGACTGATGGGGAAATAGGAATACAGCCAAAACACATATGGTGGTTTGTATGAAAATGGTCTCCATGGGCTCATAGAGAGTGGCATTATTAGAAAGTTCAGTGTTGTTGGAGTCAGTGTGGCATTGTTATGTGTCACTGTGGACGGGCTTTGAAGTCTAAGATGCTCAAGCCATGCCCTGTGTCACACTCTCTTCCCAAAGCCTGCTGATCCAGTTGTAGAACTCTCTGCTTCCTCTCCAGCATCATGTCTGCCTGTATGTTGCCATGTTTCTCTCTATGATGATAATGAACCTAACTTCTGAACTGTAAGCCAGCTCCAATTAAATATTTCCATAAAAGAGTTGACATGTTCAAGGTATCTCTTCACAGCAATAGAAGCCCCAAGACAACATGTGATGCACAAACATCTCAATATTAGAGCAACAGGAGATGCTAGTATCAATTGTATCCCAAATGCTGCAATTCTGTCTGTGTGAAGCCCAGATGCACCTGGGCATCTAGTGTTCTTGACTAGATTAGGAACTTCCTTGTGAGCAGAGTAGTGGCTGACTACACAGGCAAAGGCTTTTCTTCACAGAAGCAAAATAAGTAGGGGATTTCTTAGAAAAGCCAACTTCCAGGCCTCATCTTGTTTCTGCTGTTACTCTCTGCATTTAGCTAATGTGTGAGGGATCATCACAGCCTGCAACCTCATCTCCAGCAGTATTTCCTTTTTAAAACTGTGTTTGCAGGACTGCCACAATTTTTGAGTTTTCAAAAATTGAGGTTGGATTTATACAGATAACCCATCGTGCATAGATAGTGGTAACCATTTCAGTGTATCTTAAATACTTAGTGAACCAAACAATCATATGAACTGACTCAGTTTCTGAGCCACTCTCGGTTATATTAGTCTAAGGCTATTCCTATAGAAAAGGTCATATAATGAGTGGAAACTACTGAGCTCTCACTCCAGTGCTGATAACTATACATAGGGTTGTAAGATCTCTACTGTTGAATGAGCACTTCCTACACATGTGCCTTGTCCATACATCCAGAGGGTGATAAGTCCCTGAGGATTTAAACTATTTTTTATAAAATTTAATTTATTTGTATTTTTACAGTGTGTATATTTGGCATGTATGTATGTATGCACTACATATGTGCAGTATCTGCAGAGGTTCAAAGAAGGCATCAGCTACCCTGGAACTAGAGTCATATATGGTTGTGAACTGCACAATATAGGTACTGGGAACCAAACCCGGGTCCTCTGGAAGAGAGGCAAGGGCTCTTTTTTTTTATTTTCTATATTCTTTGTTTACATTCCAAATGCTTTCCCCTTTCCCGGTTCCCGCTTCACCATATGTCCCATAAGTCCTCTTCCCTCCGGCCATTCCCCAATCACCCCCTCCCATTTCTCTGTTCTGGTACTCCCCTACAATACAGGATCAAGCCTTTTCAGGACCAGGGCTCTTTCCTTCCTTCTTCTTGGGAATGGTATGATTTGCTAATTGTGTCTTGAGTATTCAGAGCTTCTGGGCTAATTAATATCCACTTATCAGTGATTGCATTTCATGTGTATTCTTTTGTGATTAGGTTACCTCACTTAGGATGATATTTTCCAGTTCCAACCATTTGCCTACAAATTTCATGAATTCATTGTTTTTAATTGCTGAGTA